>JAMKCH010048872.1:0-173965 GCA_023653785.1 Ophioderma brevispina
ATTAGCTCTAATCCAATGCAGTCTTATTTTGGACATACGAAGAGTTTGTTGATCATCCATTCCGATTTCGAATGTAACGCTTTTAATTTGTGTTAAAATACATGTTGTAGTTCTTATTACCATTGGAACATTATAAGCTAATATTTGGTTGCAGCAACCTGTCTTTTTTAAAAGGGGGAGGGATGGTGGGGAGTGTTGGTTAGGGACTTTGAGATTAATATTGGTAGTTCTGGGCGCAAAACGTAGGGAGTGCCGTATTTGTATTTGTAGCGCCTCAATTTGGTGAAATGGTTCCTGCAGGTTTCTGTACTTTTTAAAATTTCTTGGATCATATCTAAAAATCTTGACTCTACCTTTATGAACTTTCAGAGATATTAGCTAATAGTCCTATCTTACCTTACAACAAAGGATAAGAGGTCACGTGGCTTTTGTTCAAAACTAATGGCGCCTGCCACCAATGTTGCGTTTTTTATTTTGGGACACACAGGTATATGGCTAAATTGTAAATTACAAATGCTGAATTAGCAGAGTTTTTTTGTATTTTGTTTTGTTGGGTTGTCCTTTGTGTACCTTCTAACGGTTTCTTCAAATTTGAAGAACCAAAACTTGCTCTATAAATTCTAGCTAGATAGCTGACTGAAAATGGCTCTTTCAATCTACTCAGAGATCTTCCATGAGGGGCCCTCAATTTTCTAACAAATCGTTTTTTTTGCATGTATAAATACTGCTTGCCCGTCTCTGTGAAATAGCTATAAAGCTCAATTCGATGTCCCTCGTATAGAAATCACAACTATTAGTACAAAATTCCCGAATTTGTTATACACAGTAATGCTTACACACGTAAATGTTTCAACATCAAAACGAAAAATTCGTTTCCATCAATCTTTGGAATTGAGTCTTTAGGGGACTTCTTTATTTTCTAACTAGTTTAGTTTGACTATTTTTTAATTAATAAACAAAAAAAATATTTAAAAAATCTTTAAGTCAGCCTTCAACTGACTGATGCTTACCTTTCTAGTAACGACTGACTGAAAATGGAAGTTTTTTTACTTGATTCAAATGTCATTCTATAGCTGACTCAATATTTGCTTTTTCTACCTATACCGACAAAATGGCCTTGTTTTAAGCTATTAGCTGAATTTAAAATGCTTTTTTTGACTAGCGGGCTTGAAAAATGTAATTGCTCTTTCTTTTTGGCTATTGAAATGACTCTTTCTAGCTAACTTTACCGAAGTTGCCCGTTCAATACAGCCAGCTTGATTGAAAAAGACACCTTTCAAGCATAGCTTTTGAAAATGGGTCTTTTTAGCTGACTTAATTGACAACGGCTCTTTCCCCGCTAGCTGACTAAAACTAGCTTAGCCTAGAGTTGAGTTGAAAGGCTCTTCTTTCTAAGCTATACTAAACTGAAAAAGACTCTTCCAGAAGTTGATTGAAAATTGCTCTTTTCTATATAGCTATTAGGCTGACGAAATGGCTGAATTGGATTGGCTCTTTTCGAGCTGCTTGCTCAATGTCATGCGGGCTTCTTTGTGTTTAGCTGACTGAAAATGATCGTATATCTAGCTGACTGAAATGACTCTCTCTAGCTAGCGGACCGAAAATTGCTCTTTCAAGCCAGTGATTGAAAAAATGACCCTTTCTATGCTGGTTCACTGTTCAAGATTTCTCTGTAAAAAGGCGGCAGAACGGCTGGCAGCTAAATTTTTTTTAGTGTATCTGATGTGCGTTTATATACATAGGGATATCTCTCTCACTTCTCCGTCTCTCTCTCCTCTCTCTCTCTCTATAACTCTCTCTCTCTCTCGGGCTCCTACCTTCTCATCCTCCTACCATCGTTATTACTGCAAGAGTGGCTCTTAAAAGCTGTTGCAAATGGCTCAGTGTAGCGCTCACTCAAAATGGATCTTTCTAGCAAATCGAGTGAAAACGGCTTTTTCAGGTATATCTGACTGAAAGTGCATCTTTCGAGTTAGACTAGCGTCAGAAGGGTTTTCACCCCTCCCTCTACTAGCTCTTCTCAATTACACCCTAAAAAATTTTTCACAACGGGGTCATACCCCGTTTTGAGTTAACTATCACCGACTAAAATGGGGTACACTTTTGGGGTCGAAACGTGTGAAAATGACCCTTTTTGTGGTCAGAATTTTGACCCCATTTTAGTCGGTGCATAGATGACTTGGCATTTTTTAGTGTGTATAGCTGACAGAAAGTGGCTCTTTATAGCTGACTAAAGATGGGTCTTTCCTTTAGTAGCTTATTTTTAATAGTGAAAATGACGCTGCTATAGCATATCTGATGAAAGTTGCTCTTTCAGCCAGCTGATTGAAAATGGCCCTTTCTAGCTTATAGCTGGGTCCTTAAATTAAGTTTTAGCTGAAATGATTGAAAACGGGCTATTTCCAATAGCGGACTGAAAATGACTCTTTCTATACTATAACTAGATAGAAAATGCCCGGGGGGCCACTTGATATTCCAAAGGTGGATATGATTGGCGTGAACAAGAAAAACGCGTAAAAGGGTGTTTTTTTCCAACAGGGCGATGTACGCGCGTACATCGTTTTAGGGTGTCCCAAAACAGCAAAATATGGAAAAAAGGGTATGTTTTTTTCTTAACCCTGAAATTTTCAGTTATTCTCATTAAGCAGGGATCAAAATCATCCAAACTGTTGTAATCGGCACTTGGGGAGTAAAGCAAAGCAAAATAATAAAGGTTATATTTACGATTCAATGCACTGCGTACTTGTGAGGTGTCATTAAACAGATAAAAATACTTGTTTTAGGGTATGTTTAGCCTGTTTTTAGTCGGTGAAAATACGTGTTAGGGTGCATTTGGAAGCCATGTTCACTCATTATATCCACCTTTGAATACAAGTGCCCCCCCCCCCCCGGAGAAAATGGTCTTTCGATCATAGCGGCGTGGAATGTATTTGATTTTTTTTGAGCTCCCTTAAAGTCCTTTTGGACACCGAAGGAATCCCTATCCAAGCGAGACTCTCATTTCGAAGGGCAGGTGTCAGAGTTGTTATAGTCGCCGGACTCATGAAGTCCACTGAACCACACACGGTCAAGAATAGGGCACTCGATTCAGTAAACTCTTCACGACATTTAAGTTTCACGCTTTATTCCGTTGTCGTCTATGAGCCCGGTCTATGGTAACGGAGGACTATATTTCCTTTTTACACCGTTAATGCGGTATTTAATGCATTTGTGCATGTGTTGAGTTCATGTAAGTGTACCCCTGCATACATGGGCTATAGGTAAAGCCGGGAGGTATAAGGGTGGTACAACGGAGTCATACTGAAATTTCGGGCATGTCGACGAGTCATTATCAATCTTTTGCATTTCACATGTCAAAAAACGACGTAAAGGTTCCCTGTACTAGTATAAGGGCTTTAGGCCAAATAAAAAAAATTGTTTGTCTCTGCAGAAGAAAAATGTATTTTTTTTTTTTTTTTAGAATTAAAAAAAAGCTATGCATTAACCTACTTTTTGTTATTTTAGGCTACTCTTTTCGGTCGTTTGGAAGAAAAGTCTCAAAAACCTATAATTTCAAAGTTACATGGTCTTGTGAGAAAAATTTCTTTTCGTTTTTTTTTTTCCCCTTGTGAACTTGTGTGGGCGACGCTTATACGATGATAATCATCTTCCTAGTTAATAGCGGTTTAGCTGAAATACCTTTGAAGAAAACAATGACCCTGGGATCTCGAGAGTATTTTAATGTGAAAATTTTCACATTTCACTCTGAAAGCAAAAATCAGTACCGCAAAAATGTTCAAAAGATAAAATATCGACAAGAAATTATGATATGCATGGTTTTCGTTATAGAACTGATTTTATTTATTAGCTTTTATTTTCAATAAAAAAGGGAAAACGAAACGAAGAATAAAACAACTAAAAAAATTGTTTTCAAAGTTTTATTTTCTACATGGTACATGACGGTTGAAGCACGGCAAACCCAGCGCAATCAGGCCAAGATCGGAAATCCTCCCGGACATTCAGGACAAACAGGAAATCCGACGGTTTCGGGTCATCAGTTTCTCAATTTTCAGAAAGAAAACCTGTGTATATTCAATTGCTATAATTGGTCGTGAAAGCTGTGAAATGAATTCTCTGACATGACTCTTTAAAGGTGCAACGAGAGATTTCACAAGATCAGGTGTCTAAAAAAAATAAGAAAAGTACTGATTTTTGCCCTGAGTAAAGCTTTCCATTAAAAAATATCCCAATCTGACAGATTAAGTGGAAATGTTTCTTTCGAACAAAAATTGTTGAAATTTCTAATTCGATAGGAGGCAAGATACGAAATTCAAAGCCTATTTTGACATTGAAATTTAATAAATCAAAATTGCTTTTTTTCTCTTTTGAGACATTTCTGTAGTGAATACACGGCAAGAACATTCTATTGAGTGTCTAATCTATATGAATTACCTACTTATGACCCAATATTTGGGTGCCTCAAAATCTCTCGTTGCACCTTTAACGCCCCTCCACAGACCCGGCCTGAGCAAAAGCTTCTATGAGATTTTGGCCAGATATTATGCTCCAGGACCATATGGTCCAGGACCATATGGTCCTGGAGCATAAGTAATCTGGAGAAATATTATAAGTCAAAATGCTCCAGGACCATATGGCAAATATGGTCCTGGAGCAGTATTTGTGGAGAATATTTCTCCATTTGCCATATGCCATTTGCCATATGCTCCTGGACCATTTGTGTATTCAAATATGGTCCAGGAGCATATTCAGCATATTCAAATATGCTCCTGGACCATATTTTTTATTTATGCTCCAGGACCATGTGGCAAATATGTCCTGGACCATATTTGACTAAAAATATTATTCCAGATTATTTATGCTTCAGGACCATGCATATGCTCCAGGACCATATTGTCATGGACCATATGGTTCTGGAGCATAATTTCGGGCCAAAATCTCATAGACGCGAGCAAAACTGCCTTTAATTGACCGCATATAGCCTGAGTCTTCAAAAACTCACTTTCTTAGTAGTGCAACTTAGAACTTTTTGTCCCGTATGTTGCACCCAGAGGTTCTATATAATAGGCCTTGGTGGACGTGGAGCCTTCCGTTGGTGTACACTCGTATATTTGAAAAACAGTTTTAAACTTTTTGGTTCTAAAAATGTTTTTTTTTTTTCTCTACTATCCTTACTTTCTGTTCAACCAAAAAAAAACTATTGAAGGAATTTGAAGGATTTTTTTATATATAAAGGGTAAGGTTCTACAATGAATCATTTTCTTGGCTACAGAACCTTTTTTTTTATCCCCATGAAGATTCATTAAGGTTCTTTATAGAACAAAACTAGGTTTATTCCAAGAAAATGGTTATTTATAAACCCTTAAATTAACTTAGGAACCCTTAATTTTTTTTTTTTAATCTGACTCCTTCAAATGTATTTTATTAAAAATAAAGAAATGTTTAAGAAAATAAATTTATTTTTAGAACCCAAACGGGTTTAAATTGTTTTATAACACATGAACACACACCTATAATGGAAGGTTCCTATACAATAGGCTTATTTAAATCTTTAAGGTTCTAGGGTGCTACATACGGTACAACAACGATTTTGTTTTAAGTTGCATTTTTTATAAGAGTGCAAATTGAAATAATTAACCCCGAAGAGAGTTATGAATTGTGAAATTACCCTCAGCAAAATATGGCCAAAACATATCCCGAGAGCACTTGGAGGTGACGCGTATGTAAGGCGGTTAAGACCCCATTTTCAGCATCACTGTCAAAAGACCCAGTATATTTTTGCAAATGTCATCCAAAGACCCCATTTAAAAAAATTACCACTGTCACCCAAAGACCCCTATTTTTGGGGAAATTTTTCCCCACAGACCCCTATTTTGTGTGAATTTTTTGCAAAATTTTCTAAAAAGACAACATTTTTGGGAAAGTTTTGCAAATTTGTCACCCACAACACCTATTTTGGAGCATTTTGGCTGTCTCTCACCCAAAGACCCCTATTTTTTGTAGTCCTCTGTCACCGAATGCCCCTGGGTTTGGAAGCGCCAGCCTTACACCCATATCCATTTCATATGTGATTCCCCCCCCCCCCCGGGTTTGAAGATGACACCAAATGACATTTGTAAGAAAGTAGTCCATCTAGAAGGACCCTCGCTCCCTCCCCCCGTGTTCGCCCCCCCTAGTTAAGATTTGCATTTAAGCAAATTGACCTCTAGATGACCTTTGACCTGATGCGGAGTCATTTTAAAAGCCCGAAACAACCGTCGGACTGTCGTTCCCCATTTGCCAGTGTGCCAATTATCAGCCCATACGTCAAAGTACAACGAAACGCGTATAGCCGGACAGACAGATAGACAGACGGACAGACAACTCTTGTCTCCAAATGTGGTCGACCACATTTGCAGACGTTTGTGTTCATAAGATCAAAGGAAACATAGGTAGATCTTAACCCTCGTCTACCGAGGGGGTTAACACCCCTCTATTTTTGGAGGGTACTCTATAGTCTATAGGCCTACTAAAACCCCCTTTGCTGGTGACAAATTTTATTTTAATGTCAATTGACATTTTACGCTCCTTTTCATGCAAAAATGAGCACCCGCGGCACCTGGAAAGGGTATACAGGGTGACCTCAAAGTCATGGATCGGATGGGGGACCACTCCCCTTTCTGGCGAAGTACCAACATGCCTAGTATGAAACTTGATTTTGGTATATACCAATTTAATAGATGGCCTTGCTTCAGGGTGCTGAAATATGGGGATTCTTTTCACTCCCTATAATTCGTAAACCACTAAAAACCGCGTTTACTGTACAAAAGTAAGCCGGTGGTAACCATCACGACCACACCCCCACCCCACCCCCTTGGTAAGAAGAGGGTTAGTGTGTATGTGTAACTTGGGAAATAATAATGAAAGAGATCTGGACCATATTGTGAAAACACAGAAATAATTCGTATGTATTTTTCTTACTTGATCCGTAGTTTTTATTCAGTGGAGTTTTGGTCCGAAGGGTCATTGGTCCGAAAGTTTTTATCCGAAGGACTTTTCAGTCCGACAGTATTTTTATTTCGAAAGGTCGTTGTTCCGACTTTCGGAACATCGACCCTCGAACTAAAAAACGGTCGGGCTTTAAACCCTTCGGGAACTTCGGAAACAAGCGACCCCTTACTTTTTTTCGTAATAATTATCCCTTCGGACAAAAAAAAAACGTTCGGAACATCAACCGATCGGACAAATTACCATATTCGTAATTACGACCCCTCGAAATAAAAACCTTTCGGACTAAAAACCTTCCTACTCTATTATGTTTCTACATCGGAACAACGACCAAAATAATTTCGGACCAACGACCCTTCGGAACATCGGGCTGGTCCCATGATTTTACACCTTCCATATTTTCAGATAGTTGATCATGATGACTATCGTTCAATCAATGACGGCGCTGCGGGGGTGGGGGTGCATGGGGAAGCCCCCCGGGGGAGGGGGGGGACTCCCATCTTGGAAGCGACGCGGTAGGCTGTTAAGATCCCCTTTTCAGCATCGTTGTCACCCAAAGACCCCATATTTTTTTTAATTCACCCAAAGACCCCATATTTTTTGAAAACTTTATACACTGTCACCCAAAGACCTCTATTTCTGTAGAAAATTTTGAAAAATCTCCCCAAGGACCCCATTTTTTAAATTTGGCAAATTTGTCACTCGGAAAACCCTTATTTTGGGGCAATTTGGCTGTCTCTCACCCAAAGACCCCTATTTTTTCAGTCCTCTGTCACCGAATGCCCCTGGGTTTGGAAGCGCCAGCCTTACACCCATATCCATTTCATATGTGAGTGCTCCCCCCCCCCCCGGGTTTGAAGATGACGCCAAATGACATTTGTAAGAAAGTAGTCCATCTAGAAGGACCCTCGCTCCCTCCCCCGTGTTCGCCCCTAGTTAAGATTTACATTTAAGCAAATTGACCTCTAGATGACCTTTGACCTGATGCGGAGTCATTTTAAAAGCCCGAAACAACCGTCGGACTGTCGTTCCCAATTTGCCAGTGTGCCAATTATCAGCTCATACGGCAAAGTACAACGAAACGCGTATAGCCGGACAGACAGATAGACAGACAACTCTTGTCTCCAAATGTGGTCGACCACATTTGCAGACGTTTGTGTTCATAAGATCAAAAGGAAACATAGGTAGATCTTAACCCTAGTCTACCGAGGGGGTTAACACCCCTCTATTTTTGGAGGGTACTCTATAGGCCTACTAAAACCCCCTTTGCTGGTGCAATTGACATTGACATTTTACGCTCCTTTTCATGCAAAAATGAGCACCCGCGGCACCTGGAAAGGGTATACAGGGTGACCTCAAAGTCATGGATCGAATGGGGGACCATTCCCCTTTCTGGAGAAGTACCAACATGCCTAGTATGAAACTTGATTTTGGTATATACCAATTTAATAGATGGCCTTGCTTCAGGGTGCTGAAATATGGGGATTCTTTTCACTCCCTATAATTCGTAAACCACTAAAAACCGCGTTTACTGTACAAAAGTAAGCCGGTGGTAACCATCACGACCCCACCCCACCCCACCCCCTTGGTAAGAATAGGGTTAGTGTGTATGTAATTTGTAACTTGGGAAATGCTAATGAAAGAGATCTGGATCATATTGTGAACACACAGAAATAATTCTTATGTATTTTTCTTACTTGATCCGTAGTTTTTATTCTGTGGAGTTTTGGTCCGAAGGGTCAATGGTCCGAAAGTTTTTATTCCGAAGGACTTTTCAGTCCGACAGTGTTTTTATTTCAAAAGGTCGTTGTTCCGACTTTCGGAACATCGACCCTCGAACTAAAAAACGGTCGGGCTTTAAACCCTTCGGGAACTTCGGAAACAAGCGACCCCTTACTTTTTTCGTAATAATTATCCTTCGGACAAAAAAAAAACGTTCGGAACATCAACCGATCGGACAAATGACCATATTCGTAATTACGACCCCTCGAAATAAAAACCTTTCGGACTAAAAACCTTCCTATATGTTTCTACATCGGAACAACGACCAAAAAAATTTTCGGACCAACGACCCTTCGGAACATCGGGCTGATCCCATAATGATACACCTTCCATATTTTCAGAGAGTTGATCATGATGACTATCATGACGGCGCTGCGGGGGTGGGGGTGGGGGTGCATGGGGAATCCCCCGGGGCAGGGGGGCACTCCCATCTTGGAAGCCACGCGTATCCCCCTTTTCAGCATCATTGTCACCCAAAGACCCCATATTTTTTTGAATATTTTACCACTGTCACCCAAAGACCCAAAAGTTTGAAAATTTTCACCCAAAGACCTCTATTTCTTTAGAAAATTTTGAAAAAATCTCACCCAAAGACCCCATTTTTTTAAAGGTGCAACGAGAGATTTTGAGGCACCCAAATATTTTGTCATAATAGTAATTTCATATAGATTAGACACTCAATAGATTTCTTTCCTTGTATTTGGCTACAGAAATGCCTTAAAAGAGAGAAAAAGTTGATTTTGATTTGCTATATTTCAATATAAAACATAGGCTGAATTTCGTATTTGCTCCTACACTGTTAAAAATAAACCTGTAAAAAACAGGGATTTGACTGGCAGCTGGGACTCACAACGTGCAGAACGTAAAATAACTGGAGCCGTAAAAAATACGAAACCATTGCAGGGAACGTAAAATAACGACCGTCCGTAAAATCTCAGCTTCAACGTTATTGTTGGTTTTGACTTGTTTAAACAATATTGAGAATTAAAACGTTATTACCATCCTCTGACCAAATTTTCACGTTGTAGCTATGGCATCATACAAACCGTTGTCGTTGTATTTACGTTACCACGTGGTTGTAAAGTTATATTTCAGGCAAACAATTTTGAGAAAAAAACAATAAACACAGGGAAAATGTGAAGAAATACAAATTAAACCAGTTGATACTCTTTGTTTTATATGGTAATGTGCACATTCTAATGTCACCAGTTACTTAATCATCATATTAATAAACTTAATACATTTACCTTACATAGATTCGAACCTGGGCCTTAAGATTACAGGTCCTAAACCTTATCCACTACACTACATGACTTTACAGATATCAGATGCTAAAATTAAATATATATTTGTGTGTGTACTACTTTTTTTCAAATTAAATTAAATATTATACAAAAAGGAGGAATTGAGTTCTACAAGAGTTTTTTAAACTATTTTAAATAAAAATGATAGGGAAAATAAGATTTTGCATTATTTTAATTATGTTACTTACGACGTTATTTCACACATTTTAGAAAAACGATTTTCATAGTTCATTATTCTTAATGGTCAGCGTTAAATACTACCTTTTTTCAAAATGTGTAGTATTATTTTCTAGCCACTGTTTATTTACATTTTTCTGCTTCCAAATTGTAATTTTATGTTAGGTATACGTAATAAAGCGTGAAGATTATTGAATAATTGGGGTTTACCGTAATTTAAAAGGTAAAGTCTGGTAAAATTAGGAACATTTTTAACAGTGTATATACGAAATTAAAAATTTAACAATTTTTGTACCAAAGAAACATTTCTCAGCTTAATCCTTTCAGATGGGATATTTTGGATGGAAAGCTTTACATCAGGGCAAAAATCATTACTTTCAATTTTTTTAGGGAAAATTTTGCAAATTTGTCACTCGGAAAACCCATATTTTGGGGCAATTTGGCTGTCTCTCACCCAAAGACCCCTATTTTTTCAGTCCTCTCTGTCACCGAATGCCCCATGGGTTTGGAAGCGCCAGCCTTACACCCATATCCATTTCATATGTGAGTGCCCTGCCCCCCGGAAGCCCATATTTGTCCTTGTCCCTCCAGTTTGCCCCAGCCCCACCTTGTCAAAAGTGAACTGTCAAATTACAATTAAAACTAGAATTTCGCGGTTCTCGGCTTTCGTGGTTTGCGGCGGGGGTACCAAGGTTAGGGTTGTTGGGTTCCGTGCGGAACCTTATCAGACGTAACCTGTTGCATTAGTAAACTTTGTCCACCTTAGGGTCCCTGTCTGACTACCGACCACAGGGCCCCCTTTGCAACAATACCAGGGCCCCTTTACTAGCTGCCACAGAGTCCATTTCGAACTATCCAATTAGACCCCCTTCACAACTGTCTGGGAGCCCTTCCCAGCTGTCACAGAGCGTCCTTCCCAACTAACCCAGATTTCCCTTCGCATCTACCAAAGGTGGCCCTACAAACTCGATCTTGGGGTTTAATGTTAAAATTTTTGTTTACACAAACTTCCCAAATGTTTTTGTTAATTCTTTAATTATAGAAACAGTTCGTAACACGAGAAAGCACAGATTGAAGTTTTACGTTAGGACATTGTAAAAACAAGTTTTTGTCAAGAGGGATAGCAACAATGGGCACCACAATAATGGAATGAATATCACCGAACATTACAGTGTTCTAAAAACATGTATGAGTTTAAAAAGAGCTTAAGCATTCATCATTTTCTGATTGGTAATACCTAAGATCTAAACTGTAAATGTGTGTGGCAGTGTTTTGATTTCATTTATTACACTGGGGGTCATAATACAGGCTACCTAACATTTAGTTCAACATTGTGTAGTTTTTATTTTTGTAAATTTTTATATTAACTTTTATGAACGGAGGTGCAATCGTTGCCCAAATTGGCTTTTGGTCCAAACTCCGCTATATAATTGTATTTATTTTTTCTCACTTCCTTTGTTTGTACTCCTTTTAAACGTTTGATGAATGGGAATAAAGGAAGAAGAAAATTTTCAATTTACTTTATTTTTTATTTATTTAAAGATTTTTATTTTATTAGTTCATTTTTATTTTAGTACCATTATTTTAATGATGTATTTTTTTAAGTTAGTTTGGCCATTTTTATTTTTTTACATTGATTTGTTATTTAATTTTGGTTTTTATTTTAATTACTTATTATTTTTTTTTATGGCTGTTTAATTAATTTAATTTTATTGTTTTTCTTTAAATCGTATTGTTATTGTCTTAGGGTTTCCTTTTTTTTTCACTCATTGTTCAATTGTTAATTTCTCGAATTTGGTTTTCTATTTATATTTAAATTTATTTTATTTTGTTTCCATGTAATTTTGTTTTAATTATTATTTATTTTCAGTGTGGACCTACTATCCAAAACTTTGTGATTTCGCTGTAAAGCATTCATTAAACTGGGTCATAAAGGGCTACCTAAAATATTAAGTTGCAACAATTTTTGTAGTTTTTATTTTTTGTAATTATTTATATTTACTTTTATGACAACGGAGGTGGCCCTCGTCTGACCCAAACTTTGGGCCTTTTGGTCACCTCCGCTATATTAATGTATTATTTTTTGCTCACTCTTGTATGGCTACTCCATTTTATAAACGTTGGAAGATATGGAAAAAAGGAAGAAGAATTTATCAATGTATCTTTATTTTTATTATTTTTAATAAGATTTTTATTTGTATTAGTTCATTTTTATTTTTAGACATTATTTATTGATGTTATTTTTCATTTAGTTTGCATTTTTTTAATTTTTACATTTATTGTGTTTTAATTTTGTTTGATTTACTTACTTATATTTTTTATGTATTTTTAATTAATTTTAAATTTATTGTTTTCTTTTAATTCGGATTGGTTATTTGTCTTTTTAGGGTTTTCTTTTTTTTTTCACTCATTGTTCAATTGTTAATTCTCGAATTTTTTGTATTTTATTTTATATTTAAATTTTATTTTGTAAAAAACAACTCAATTTTGTTTTATTCTTATTAGTTTTTTATTTTGGCATACTTTCCCAACTTTGTGATTCACTTTAAGCTGTGAGGTTTTAAAAAAAGAGAAAAATAAAGGGGGGAGGGGAAGCAAATTAAAAGGCCGGCATCTTTCTGATAACAAAAACAGCTCAAACAAGAACAAACTAAATAAATTAACAAACTATATTGACAACATGGTCATGTTAAGATTACTTCAAATTGGGCCGCTTTTTTTCCCATGTACACACATTTTTTGGATTATAAATTAACTCTGGTTCACAAACAAAAGCAAAATATTTAAAATTTATTTTATTAGTTAAGCACAGTAAATTTCATGATAGGACAAAATAAACAGTAGGCCTAAAGCGGGAAGCCCCTTGGCGCACTTCAAGTGGTGTGCCTTTTACGTGGACCAGGAACAATTAAAGGGCCCGACCTCAGAGATCTCCTGAGGAGGGGGGCCGCCCCTCAATTTCCAAAAAAACTAGTGTTTTTGATTAGATAATGTTTGTCCCAATACTAATCCACTGGGGAAAATTTGGCTAGATTAAATCGCATTCCTTCATATAGCAAATCACCACTTTGTTTGAAAATTCCGTTCCGAATTTTTTTCATACAAAATATCCTATGGGAAGTAATATTACACATTAATGTTTACTGCATCAAAAACGAAAAATCCGATTTAATCTCCCAAAATTTCGGGAATTGTTGCATTTAGGTTAATATCTTTAGTTCTAGTGACTATTTTTAATTATGACACAAAAAAATACTATTTCGAAATTTCGGAGTCAATGGATTTAAAAGGATTATGATGCATTTGGAGGCAACAAATTGTAGGTGATGAGATAAGCGCCCGACCATTTATATCAATTCCCACCATAGCCCATAAACAAAAATAGAGGAGAACATTAAGACTGCATAAGGGACCATGATGGTTACTAGCATTTATTTAGGATTTAAATTGACACAATGGATTATGGGAATTGGATTGGATTCCTTGGACCGTCACACATTTTTCAGTCCACATTCAAGTTAAAACCATCTTGCAAAAAAGGTAGCATTTGGGTCCGATAAAAACAACCAACACGTACGACCGTGGGGCAGTAACACATCTTAAAAGTAGTCGGTTATAATTCATCCCCAGTGCGTTCGGATTCCCATAATTTTTCCATTTTTATGTCACCACACTAGCTCCAAACTCTTCAAGCACACTTATTATTCATTTCCAGTTGCGTTCGATTTCACAATATTTTTTTTCCATTTTATTCACCAACTACGCCATCCTCTTTTCAAGCACACTCCATTATTACATTTCCTATATATACCCCCATTTAGGAACAGGGAATACGTCCGGATGGCAATGCTCAGATGTGCTCATTTTCTTGATTATAACTTGCCTCACAATTCTACCAAAAATCCACCTTTTTTCTCCACCAAAACCACAAACACAAGCCCTTTCGGCCCGGAGGGGCAGACTTAAACACATATACCTATCCAATGTATAGCTCTAACCACCACCGCCCTCTATCCAAAAACTGTTGACAGAAGTCCATCAATTTTTCTCACATGAAAAAGGGGTAGTACCTACCCCCAATACGAGCAAACTTGTTGTTTTGTAATTGTCTTATGTCAGCACCATTTTTGGATTTTCCAAAGTAGACCAATTTTAATTATACAGACATACGTCTGATAATAAGAAATTCTCGCGCGCTTCGCGTGCATCTCAGCATTCCCATTTACCAAACTTTTGCGAGGAAGATTGCCATTTTTTTATTTGGCTGAAACATTTCGCTCCACCTTGCTTCCCCTAAAAAAATCTTGACCACGAATAATTGAAGCAGCGAAGGTTAATACCAAGCGTAGTGGTGCGGATCAAGTAGCTTCCCCAATGCATTGCTTCCAATGGAGGGGTTGTTGTACAGGTACTGATGTGGGTCGTTGTGATGAAAAACATGGCTAAAATTGGACAGTCACTGATCACAAAAAAACTTGCATTTTAGACGAGTTTCATCTCTAAAACGATCCAAATGGAAACCTGTACAAAAACCTTCCAATGGAAGCAAGAATGTGGAAAGCTTTACGGGTATCTTCTTAGTGTTCGGATTATAACCATCAGAGTCCACACATGAGGAAACTCTTCGTCACGCTTTTATTAGTTCTCTCATGACAATGGCAATCGCGGGGAATGCAAGCAATGCACTGCTTATGCGTGAATCACCCACCTCACCTACTGTCCGCTCATTCTCTAATACGCAGCGGCCGGCGTTTGGTCGCAGCGTGATTCAGGGCCCATACTATGAGGGATTACCTCGACAAAGCTGACAATTACTGGCCATGACTTGCCCAAATGGGAATCTGGGGGAATTTCCAACAGGGTGTACACGAAGTAAACAGTTCAAATTGACATAATGCAAACTCAACATAATATACCTTAGTAGCTGCTTAGTTGGGTGTTGTGGTTTAATTGCGGGGAGAAGTATTTTTTTTTCTTAAAAGGTTGCAAACGAGCGATCTCAAGAACAGGTGTGTTTGTTTGTTTCCCTAAAAAATTGAAAATTATGATTTTGGCACTAGTGTAAGAGTTCAAATAAAAACTAAATATCCCCCATCTGAATAAGGATTGAAGCGGAGGAAATTTTCTTTGGTTCAAAATGTTGAAATTTCTAATTTTCGTATAGGAGCAAAAGACGAGCGAAACGAAAACAGGAAATTGGCATAAGGCAAGCTAAAGTGGTGAACGGTAGAAACGCGGTGTGCTTGGGGCCACCCAGTTCCTGAAAGGAGGGGAAGGCGAAAAGGCGGGGAAAGAAAGAGGAAATCAGAATAAAAATAAGAGAGTGGGGCGTTGAGAGAGGGGGGAAGAAAGGGATCCTAGAGAAACGAGAAGGTAAATGGCGGGTTGGTGGTATGGGAAGCGGTCCGATTAAGAATCTATATTGAGGGTCTAATCTCTAAGAAATTTACTATTATGACACAAATTTGGGTGCATCAAAAAATCTCTCGTTTGCACCTTTAAGAAGGAGTGTAAATTGGACAGTAGTGAATCTTTGATAAAAGCCGAGAGAGGGCGGGAGGGAGGGAGGGTTTGTATTTTTTAAATTTTTGTTACGAAATGACAAAAATATGGTGTTTTCACTGAAAATTGGTATTACCCCACTAACTTATAAGCCGTCAGAAAAATGGTGAGGCATTTTTTATTTCAAGCTTCAAGGGAAAGGGAACCCCATCTCTCTATAATAACCAGGACGTGGTGATTATACACATTAGGGCTACTAGCCCATCAAAAAATTTCAGGATTGAAAAAATACTAAAAGTGACAAAAAAAGTTGGACCTTATACCCAAAAGTGGAGGAGGGAGGGCTACGAAAATTTGATTGATTTTTTTTATGCGGGCCTAAGTATTCCTTACAGTATTTCCGGCATGTTAGGGGCATAATCATGTATTTATTGTAATTATAATTTTAAAACAAAACAGGCGTTTACTGTATCGTTTTAGTTCCTTTATATTTTAATTCGCTTTGCTGTCATATAGTCTGATGGCTGTACTTCACCTTTTATTTTATATATTTTTACTTGTACTTTCAATCCTTTCATAATTACGATGTTGTTTGGAGAATTTTTATCAATCTATGCGATGTCCTTTGGTTTTGATATAAACAATAATATATAATTGGTACAGGACGCATCATTACATGATGAAAATAAATCGTACTTTAAAAATATTTATTTCTTTCAAACTCACAGGGGCTTGAAGTTTAAAGGCGGCAACTGGCACATGTTCAACAAAATTATCCAAATTTAAAAAAAATCAGTTTGCTCTCAAATTGATAACCCTTGGGAAAATACACCAAAAAATAACATACCAACAAAAACAGATACCGAGTCAAAAAAGAGGCACTAAAGCAATCCCGTTAAATATGTTAGGGCCAATTTTTTTGTGGTTGGTAACAAATGTGTCTATTACATGAATAAGTAGGGGCCTAACTAAAAAAGGGGTTGTCTCAGCTTCCCGCGTGCAGAGGTGGAAAAAATCACATTTTTACAGGATTTGCTTTCTTTTTAAAAGTTTCACGGGGATTTTTAAGGGCTTTCGTTTTTATAAAAAGATTTCGGCCGCTAAGCAGCCAAAAAAAGGCGTCTAAAAAAGCAAATGAAAAGAAAATCCGCTAGACAAAAAAATTGCATAGCGCTAGGGTTTTGAGCTATTGGAAGCTGAAATGTGTATAATTTTTTACTCTAGTTCAAAATTGAAAAAGGCCCCTGACAGGCTGACAACTTTACCGTTCATTCAAAGGGAATTATGCAAACAAATATGGCCCTCTATACCTAGCTGTATACTTGACACATGTTTCGAACAAAAGCAGGAAATACCTCTTAAAGGTTTGGTTGACCCATTCATGATCCAAATTGTCATGTGATGTTTTATCAACCTCCTACATAGAAGGCATATCACCAGATAAAACATCTGATACAAATTTTGTTTAAAAAAAAAATCGGCCCAGCCGTTGGATAGAAGCAATGTGCAATAAATGGGCCCATAGACAATGTGTGTTAAATTAAATGTGGTTTTATACCACAACTGTGAGCAGTTTTTTTTAGTTCATAAAATTTCAAAAGGAAAACATTTTCTGGGCCGAAAAATTCACTGGGGTAATGAAACTTTATCTGATTCCCTTGCAACTTCTCCGTTTTGATTGGGGTAAAGGTGGGGGTGGGGGAGGGGGGGGGGGGTGATTTGGGAGAGGTTGTGTCGTCGGGGCAACCCCACCTTTAAAGAGGACATGGAGGAGATTTGACATGGAGTTTTTTTTAATATTGGACATAATGGTATTGAAATTCTGATTTTGCACTAGTGTAAAGCTTTCCATCAAAAATATCCCCATCTGAAAGGATAAAGCTGAGAAAGAAATGTTTCTTTGGTTCAAAAATTTTGAAATTTCTAATTTCGTATAGGTACAAATACCGAAATTCCGCCTCATTTTATATGACACATACAAGCAAATCAAAAAATCGCCGTTTTTCTCTCTTTTAAGACATTTTCTATAGCAAAGATAAGGTAAGATCTCTATTGAGTGTCTAATCTATAAGAATTTACTATTATGACACAATTGGGGTGCCTCAAAATCATCTTGTTGCACTTAAGGCTCTTTTAAATGAATTTTGCCTCTGAAAAGCGAGGAGGAGGGAGGGAGGGAGTTTTTATTTTTAAATTTTTTTACGAAATGACACTAAAACAAATTGGCTGTTTTCACTGAAAATGGTATTACCACTAACTTTAAGCAGCAGAAAAATCGTTCGTTTGTGAGGCATTTTTTATTTAAGCTTACAAAGAATAGACCCCATCTCCTATAATCACAAGTGACTGTGGTTGATTAATAAACACAATTAGGCCTACTATCCATCAAAATTCAGATTGATAACATTTACTAAATTGACAAAAAAGTTGGACCTATCCAAAAAGTGAGGAGGGAGGGCTCGAACATTTGATGATTTTTTTTATGCGGCCTAATGTATTCCTTTACAATTTCGCATTGTAGGGCCTACTCATGTATTTATTGTAATTTAATTTTTTAAAAAACATGCGTTTACGTATAGTTTCATATTTCATTTATATTTTAATCGATGCTGTAATATAGTCTGATGTTGCTGTCACTTAACCTTTCTATTTTATAATTTTACTTTTACTTCAATCTTTTTTCATAATTACGAGTTGTTGGTTAGATTTTTATCAATTCTATGCACGCCAGTACTTGTTTTTGAGATAAACAATAATATATAATATGGTACGGACGCAATCATTAACATGATGATGTTGAAAATAATCGTTACTTCAAAAAATATTCTATATCGTTCACACTTCACAGTGGCTGAAGTTTAAAGCGGCACTGGCCACATTTCAACAAAATATCAAATTTCTTCAGTTTGGCTCCAAAGGCTAACCTTGGAAAAATACACAAAAATAACATACCACAAACAAATACGAGCTTCAAAAGAGGCTTAAAGAATCAGTAATCTGTAGGCC
Source organism: Ophioderma brevispina (assembly GCA_023653785.1). Classification (NCBI taxonomy): domain Eukaryota; kingdom Metazoa; phylum Echinodermata; class Ophiuroidea; order Amphilepidida; family Ophiodermatidae; genus Ophioderma; species Ophioderma brevispina. Next base: position 18,756 of record JAMKCH010048872.1, read on the forward strand.
AATTTTTTTGTTTGTTAACAAATTGTGTCTACTCATGAATAATTATAGGGGCCTAACAATTAAATAGCGGTTGTTCAGCTTCCCGCGTGCATAGTGTAATAACATCACATTTTACCGATTTCATTTGCTTTTTAAAAGTTTAAAAAAAGAAAAAACCTCTTATTTTTTTTAAAAAGAATTCGGCAGCTAAGCAGCCAAAAAAAGCGTCAAAAAGCAATAAAAGGACGAATTGCCGATAGACCAAAAAAACGCATAGCGCTAAGGGTTTTGGCCTATTGGAAGATGACATGTATACTTTTTTACTCTAGTTTCACTTGAATAAAGCCCCCGCCTGACAGCTGACAACCATCCCGTTCATCAACAGAATTAGCAAACAATAGGGCCCTCTTACTAGCGGTATACTTGACACATGTTTCGAACAAAGCAGGAAATACCTCTAAAAGGTGCGTTGACTACGCTAATGATCCAAATTGTCATGTGATGTTTATCCTCCACATTTAGAAGCATATCACCAAAACATCTGATTAAAAATTTTGAGGAATCGGCCCAGCCGTTTGCGATAGAAGCAAATGTGCACTAATTGGCCCATAGACAATGGTGGTACTAAATGTTGTATACCACACTTGTGAGCCGTGTTAGTTCATAAAATCAAAAGGAAAATTTTTCTGGGCCTAAAAATTTCACTGGGGTAATGAAATTTATCTGATCCCTTGCAAAATCTCCATTTGAGGGTTTAAGTGGGGTGGGTGGGGGGGGGGGGTGCTTTGGGCGAGGTTTTGGCGATAGGGACACCCACCTTTTTAAAGAGAAATGAGGAGATTTGAAAACATGAGTTTTTGACATATTTGGAATGCCTAATACCAATGTATTAGATCAACACCTGACAGCTGAATAGCCGAATACGCCGTTCATTTATGTAATAAGATGTGATTTAGTGAGTTTCTGTCCGCGTGCACGACAGAAGAAAGTAAAAGCATGGGTTTCTATGGGGAAGGATTACGATAGCAGGGCAAGTTCAACACAAGGTTTTGCGGTTTTCTTTTGCACCGGTTGTCCAAAAACCTTCAAACGTTCTCGTTAGGTGGTGTACAACCATCCAGTGAAATTTGAGAGAAATTCATCACCTCTAAAAAAATCTCCATCCTTCACCTTTAACTAAGAAACGACATGTCACAAAAGTAGTTTACATGTCTCGATCGTGTTTAATCATGCTTATGAGCAATGAAGCTCTCTTGAACAAGTCATTATTGAAAATGAAATAAATAAATAAATAATTATAAATAATAAAGAACATAAATAAATTGCCGACATTTCATCATGGTTTCCCAATTTTATAATATATTAAAACTAGCTGCAAATAACATAGATGTAGCTTTCGCACTGTTGGCAGTTGTATTTTTCCCCATCTATCTCCCAATATGTTAGTACCAATATGATCATAATATCTGAAAAACCATTTCAAATCAATACAAGTTGTATGTGGTCCCTTTAATTTGATAGCCGCTTTGCTTGGGAGAGGCCGGTTTGCAGCCTCGTTTTGGGGTGTGGTACGACGGTGGAGACCCATTCAATGACGCACGCAAGAATCATAACACAAACCTTGTTGACTGCAAACACAAGCGAAGAGTGACAAATCGTGGTCGAGAATAATTTTCCAGGTTTCTTGACATTTGATATCGAGAATTTTAATCAACCAACCTTAGCAGTACCAAGATGATACCTCCGCGGGATCATTCGGTGAAATTTTGGAGTTGATTCGAAGAGGAATTTAGGAAGAAAAATACGAGAATTCCCGTGGGAGATTGTGAGCCGGATTTGTAGCGCGGGAGTGTTTTGCGTATATAGCAGCAGGCGACGTAGAAATCAGCCATGCCACGTCAAAAACAATCCAACCCCAAGCCGCTAAAACGTATGTATTCTCCAATATTTATACTATTTCGAACGCTCATTATGTGTTTAAATTAAGTGACCTATGTATTTGCATGTTTGAAGAACGTGTTATTGAATATCTGGTTTTGAATAGACGGAAGGAAGATGCATTTTCCGGGTAGAATTTCGAAGGGGTATGTGGCAGATTTGGGGAAATACCTTCCAGGCGCTAGGCGGTCATGTCGGGGTTCCCTCATTAGCTATGGAGTGCGCCGTTCTATTGTCGTTCCTCCCTCTGTGGAAAAGGCAAAATATATAGATACGGACGAGTCTGCAGGCTAGGAAATGATACTTTATAATATATAATTACAACTTTGACTATTTATCTTCGCTAATTGTTTTAACTAGAAAAAAAATCAAATTCGCTCAATTTTCGATTTTATGAGGTTGTCGTTACAAAGGGGGTAACGGTCATGATTGTAAACGCCCATTCACTATATGCGCGCGCCAGACAGAAATGGCAGGGCCGGGAGGGAAAACCACAAGTCGTCGATATTCAAAATTGAAGATTTGGGACTGAAATGTATTCCCAAGTTTACGCTTTTATAGCTGGGCCGCTGGTCGCTAACAAAATGACAGTTGTACAGAATTCACCTGCGGACTATTGTGTAGCATACTGTTATTATTTTTAGTCGAAGGAAATGTGTAGACCTCTGTAATATCAACACTGAAAAATGTCGAGTTGAAGCTGTGGCCTGCGCATCCCGCAGTCAAGCCTAGAATTATGGATATGCATGAGATTTTTATCTGGTGGGTGACGCGAGTTTGGAATTTCCCAATTCAAAGTCATAACGCTCGCGTGACAGGTACATTTAGGGTGGCTGGCGAGGTCATGCGGAAATCGCTATCCATTTGAGTTTGGACGAGGAAGTGGTATTTTTGTGATTTCTTCTTTTCATAAAACCAGGGTTTTTCAGTCGCCCAGGGAATAATTTAAATTTATTTTATCAAATGGACCCTTTGTTATGGCATAGTCCAGCCTGTAGACATGTATGTATACCATCTTGTATTAATTGAACAAGGAGAACCCTTGGTAGTTGGTACCTTCCCCAGCCATATTTTACAGCAATTTCACTCACATTTATTCCTTTTTTAAAGATGCACTCATTAGATTTCTTGCCTTGTATTTAGTGTACAGGCTACAGAAATGCCTTAGTTAAATTAAAAGGTGATTGGTGATTTTGATTTGTATTTCAATATAAAAACCCATAGTCCAGTTTTTCCCAATAGTGTGAGTTGGTATGTCAATGAAACGGTTCCCGTAGGATTTTGGTGCTGAAGTTGATTTTCTTGCCGTTATTCATTCAGTAGGGACCAGACAGTCAGAAAATGATGGGGTGCAAATTTTCGGACTGCTTCCTCCTTCCTGAAGGGAGAAATGTTACTACAGGGAAAAATTTTAAATCGAGTCAAATTGTGTTCTAATGTACATTAACATGTTCGTCTCCTTAAAAGGATTAGAAAAAGTATATATTTGCCTAGGTTCCGACCTTTATTAAAGCGCTATAGCCTCATAATGGTTCAAGGTCATCCTGGGGTAAAATTTGCCCAATGCTCAGATTTTGTTGAAACTGGTGATGTTGTTTGTATTGTCTCACAGGATCCAAAATGTATTATTTTACAGTGTGTGACATTTGTTTGGCTAATTACATATCAAAATGTCGCAAGGGTCTACATTAGTCCCAATAATTGGGACTTCACATGACGTTTCTTTAACAGTATGCCTTTAACAGTCTATATGTGAAACTTGTCCCAAAACATTATGTGTATCAGCTATGACATTTTTGTGTAGCCTTCAAATTTCGACCACTGACAACATGTCACCTCCAATTTTCATATAACACCGGTGCATTCGCTAAACACTCTTATACCTTTAGCACCAGTAACATCCAATTTTAAATACAAGCTAAAGCTTTCATTAAGCACCTGGCAATACAAAATCAGGACTTAGTCACTGGTCAGAATCTTAAGTACAAGTCTTGAAATTTCATTAAATATCACTTCATAAAAAGTTGATGAAGATATATATGACTATCCTGTTGTCCCTAAGGAATACTTTCAAGGTGGAATCAGGTAATATTTATTCGCATGAAGCGTGAAAATTATTGGAGAATGTGAGACAAAAATTTTGTCATATCAGTTACACACTATTTTGGCATGACTCCTCCACCATTGATTAAGTTAATAGCATTGTGATAATTGTACATAAGGAGGAGTCATGTTCAGCAGGACTAGGGTCTACATGGTCCATGGGGTCACCAGAACTTTCCCTGGATGTTGCAATGGTGATATCAAAAAAGCAATTAAAATGCATTTTCTGTTTCAGTATGACACAAGGAATCATTTTGACACCACTTTCAACAACATCGGAGCATATACCCCCAGGGTGACCTTGAACCATTACAGGGCTATACCGCTTTAACTAAAGGTTGGAACCTAGGCAAATATATAGGAGACGAATGTGTTAGTGTACATTAAAACACAATTTGACTCGATTTTAAATTTTCCCCTGTGCTAACATTTCCCCCCTTCAAGAAGGGGGAATCAGTCCGAAAATTTGCACCCCATCATTTTCTGACAGGTTTATTTAGACTTTTAAAAATCAGTTCAAGCATTTTTGTACCAAGTTTTTATGACAATTGGGACAAAAATCAGGAGAACATTCTTATTAATGGTATACTGTGACACCCCTCCCAAGTTAACTGCTTAAAATGAGCAGGAAGGGATGCTTGAATATTTTGAACAACTGAAAATATGTTTTTATTATCAAATTTTCAAGAAAAACATTTTTTTCATAAAATAATGAAATATTTGCCACAGCGGCAAATCTGACGCGCACTCCAACAGGAAACTAAGAATCAAATTCCTTTGCCTAAGGTGTTTTCACTCACGTTGGTTCCTAAGTGGGTGGGGGGGGTCCCCAAGGAAACCACTTTCCCGATGGAATTTTCAAATGAAACTCATACCACCTTTGAGGGGGCATATAAGACAAGGCCAAAGGTGCAATATAAATGAGTTCCGGTTTATCATCTGGAAATTAGGGGCAAATCATTGTTTTCGAAATGTGTCAAAATCGCTCAAAAGTAACATTTTCTGCAACCCTGCTTCCACAGCATACACATTGCAAATAAAGGTAATATCTGCACTAACTTAATGGGTGAGATTTGTTTGGATTCGGTACAAATGTTCTCCAGCCTACAACTAATCAATTTATGAAACATCACTTAACTCTGTTACTTTTTTGATTTTATAAATACAAACTTTGTTATGTCAAGAACCTTTGTTTTTAGGATAAAATAGAAGCAAATAAATGTCAAGAAATTGTCTAAATTCAAGCGTCAATGTTCATATTTAGCAGGTATGCATGAAGGTGCTTACTTTACATTTGTGATGTAAGCAAGTCTAATATCTTTTGGCAATTTAATCAAATCCCATTAACAAAAACTATTTGATTTTTTTAACAAAAATGGCTTATTTAACTATCATGATGAGGAAAAACAGTACTTAAAGGAGAAAAAGATTCAGGTGTGCTTTCATTTTTCCTTAAAATTTTAGTCTTACACACCATTGGAAACAAATAACAAAGCTTGATACTAGTTTTGACAAAAATGACCCCCAGGTTGACAAAAAAGTTGGCAATTACTGTGAAACTGGCCCAAAATACCAAATTGAGATCTCCCCACAGTTTTTGTACCAATTGAGGATATTTTTTAATCTCAAAAATAAAAACCAAGGAAAGTGTAATACCCCCCAGAATTTGGTACATTGGGCTCTGAGGAAAGGTCAGATAGATTTTAATTTTTTTATTTTATTTTAATTTTTAGTTGAGTGATTGTGGAAAAAAAAGATATCAGAGGGCCAGGGGGGGTATACATGGCCTACCAACGTGATTTGTTTCATCATTTAAATTTAAGTGTCACTGACTCACTGCTGTACCTGAAAAGCCCTGCAATGAGATTCCACCTCACAGCAAAAATATTACAAGCAATATGACTTGCCACATGATACAAGCGTGTGAAGGTGACCCCCCCCAAAAAAAATATAACCCATTTACAAATCATTTATATTGTTGCATTTTTTGGGGGTTCACTCTTTACTCAGAGGGTGTATTGAGGTCAATACCACAATGCACCAGTTTAGGAAAGTTAACCTCAACAGGGGTCATGTGCTCCAAAAAAATTCCTATTCTTTAACACATAAAAATCCTGACTCTATGCTCATTTTTAGCGTGATTAGACATTGTCCTGTGGTCTTGAACTCTTGATGGAAACACTTTTTATCCCTAAGTACTGACATAAGGTTTTGTACAGTACAGCATAGGCACATGTAATGCATTGTGGGATTGATCAAAACACCCTCTGATCTTTACTGCAAAAACTCCAAAAGACTGGTATAATGGAGTATTTGGGCACACATTCCCAGTGAAATTCAAGGCCAGGAAAATGTTTCCTGTTGATATTGTGGTCGACCACATCCAATTAACACATGCTAACGTATGTAATTGAAATTAGAAGAAATGTTGCTTGGGGTCAATAAGGCTACCCTGGCAGGGAATGGAAACCTATCTACTTCTCCAAGGGCAGTGTAGATTTTGCACGCGAGTCCACTCCGCGCAGAGACTATCGAAAATGGCTACAGCATGACTCGCGTTTAGGGAACCATCAGACATGCATTCGATAATCAACTCACACTGGCTAGTAAAAATTCCTACATTGTACACACGTGAACCAGCTGATTTTCGAAAGAGAAAAATTCGTGATATCGATCAATCAATTATAGTTTATGACCAATGCAGTAAGTAATTGGTAGTGTGTCTTACTGAGATGATTAAGCCAACATATTACAGTGTTAATTGTATGCATGAGATTGAAGCTTGATGAGTTTACCACCACCGACTCGTGCTTCGTCGATGAATGGAATAGATGCAAGATTAAGCATGTGTACATACCGATTGGTGCGCAGTGGGGGGTGGAAAATTTTGGAGACAAAAAATAAATGCGGAGTCCACTGGACTCAATGGCCATGGCTCTTTACAAAATTCTACCCATGCAAGGGGCTACAGGTGACATCCATTGGCCATTCTATTAAGTTGAAGTCTTGAGCCTATCAAGTTCATTATCCATCCTGAAATTGGTGTAATTGCCCTGAATTTATTGAGTCAATCTGTCCTTGCAAATTGCAACAAATTTAGCAATCCATTGTGCGTCAATAACAGACAAATAGCGCTGACCCACCCTGCAGATCCATCACTTCCCATTCATTGGGTTTGCTTATTGGAGTCTCTGGCTATTCAAGCCTTTAGTGTACACGCACTATGGTATGTGTAGGTCTGAACCGGAACAATTAGAGTCTGCCAATTCGATAACTTTATTTGTTCCAAGATTACAAGATTCTTGAATGGCTTTGATTCAAATGCCATCAAAATGACTTTAAAAAAATAATATGCACTGGAATAAATCTCCCTGTTGAGTTCACATTTAAAAGATATATTTGTATGTAGATCTCATTATTTTTTCTGTTAATACAAGTTTACATTCAAACCAGTCATTGGTTCTAGCTGCCCTATTTTGTACATCTTCCTGTGAAACAATTATGTTGTTGTCGCCCACTTGAAATTTGAGATCTAGCAGCCAAAAAAATAACTAAATACCTGTATTGGGAAAATTATTCTCATAATTATTACAAAACACCTGCAAATAGGAAAGTTAAGAAAATTATTCAAGCCCATTTTCTTTGCCCCCCCCCCAAAGCATATTACACTACATGTAGGCTACTTGTTCAACTTTTACCCACATGTATACATGTAGGAAATGAACTCCCAGTCTCCGTCTTGAACTTTTAATTTGCGGGGTTAGGCCTATCACATGGTGGTATCATAGGTTAGCATGAGTTCAGGAATGTACATGTAAACCTACTAACAGCATTCAAAGTGTGTGTGTGTGGGGGGGGGGGAGAGAAAGTGCATGATAAAAGGTACACAGATAATGCATAAATCAGAACAGATTAAGATCATTATAAAGAAACATTTTAGTGTCCATGGATATCATCATCATGTTTTGCTCAAAACTGCCTGTGTGTAGCTACAATGTAGGTATCAAAAAATCTTCTTGAAAAATCAAATGATAGACCAGTTCTTCCTAATTTCAACCTGGGAAATCTTGTGATCCTTGGCACCTGGCCCTGTAGCATTCCTAAAGACTGTTCAATATAACATGTGATGGAATAATTGAGTTATCGTTACTGAAGACCTAGATGATCACCACAGCATATACCGGTAGTTGGTTTGCTGCAGAAGGAACTACCATCTTTGACAGTATGATAGAAGAGAAGATGTCAGTAGCTTCCCACAATGCATTGCTCTCAATGGAGGTTTTTGTACAGGTACTGATGTGAATCGTTAGAGATGAAACATGGCTAAATTAACAGTACTGGTCACAAACTTGCATTTTAAGAATGTTTTGTCTCTAACGATTCAAATGACTACCCGTACAAAAATCTCCATTAGAAGCAATGCATTGTGGGAAGCTACTGATATCTTCTCTTGTATTATAGTATGTAAAATGAAAAGGAGCTGGAGGTCTTGTCCAATGTCATATTGAACGCTCTTTAACGCATCCCTCGAAAACATAAATTGTGGGTTATGTGGGCAGCTCAACATGGAATGTCTGAATTCTCAGTTAACTGTTATTATTCTAGCAGGGAAATACTCTTGTCTCACAAAAAAACAGGTTCACGCCCATGACCTTCAGAGCGGGGATTTCTGTTGCTGCTTCGGATTGGTTGTTAAAACAGGTCTCTCCTTTTCTCTGTCTCTCTAGTTCTTTTGTGACTATCGCCTGGCATTGTGCAATAGGTATGAATGGGTCGGGGTCCACTTGGCAGGCACAATAGGAACTTTACTAGTTTCCTACTATGAAACAAGCGAACCTTGACTAGTATAGTAAACTCTCCCAGTCTGCCCGTAACTTGATATTTAAAAATAGCGTTTCCGTATTAATCTTGTGATTTTTTTTTTTGGAAGCTTGTGAAAGTTTACAAAGTGATTTAGTGAAATAAATTGTTGAGTTCAAGCCGTCTTGTGATTTATGCCTGAGGGCAATGGTGTGGTGCTCTTACATAATCTTCTCACATAAAAGTCATGTACTGCACATACTTGTCTATCATATGGGAAGTTAATTGTTTGGGTCCCAGAATTTTTGCTGGACTTGCTGTGCAAAATGGCTGTTGCTCGTGCAACCTGTTTCAGCTCACAGGATGCACAGATAATGTAGGGCACACAAAAGATGATGCAAACCAGTTTGTATTCAACATGTTATAGCCTACAGCAACATATTTTGGATCACTTTTTCTTGTGAACTAAATTCAATAAGTGCTGCAATTTTTGTGTTCATTTGTTTGGTAAGTGAGTTTTGCGATTTGATGTTTCCCATTAGCGCACTTTTACCAAATGTCAAGTCAATGTGCACTAAATTTAGCACTTGAAATAAGTGTTTTCACAATGTTAATTGATGTCTGTTTTTCACACAGACTAGTAATACAAATTTGTGATATGATCCTTACAATTGAGAACAAAATCAAATGGGTCACTTTAATTTCCTGCTGATTTTTGCAGGCTCTACAGGGATGCAAATTTGACGGGAATCACAGAATCGATTCTCGCAGTGATTCTCGTAGCATCCAGATATGAGAATCAATTTCTCCCATTCAATCATGTATTAAATGTTGTCATTTCAAGTAAAGTTGATTCTCGCAAACTCACACGAATTTGCACCCCTGCTTTAACCCATGGGCACTGCCACTATGATAGAGTCTGTCTGGTTGGCTCATTACAGGACAAAACATTAGATAGCCCTCTGTGTAACCAATTAAAAATAGTACTTCTGCAGCTCTGTGTAATCCTACGGCGGTCCGGAAAGTGTGTAGTCTGTGTCGCAGACTGCAAAAGATATTATCTAAATTGGTACTGTGCGAGAGATTAACGTTATCAGTCCGTCATAGAGAATGTGTGTAAATGAAACTAAATCTCCAATATTTCCGGAAAACGGAGGGGTTCTATGGAAGTTTTGGCATCAGAGGGTCCGTTACTATGTTTGTTTTAAATATGTATCGTGATTGGGTCTGAACCTATAGAACCTAGCGAAAAAATTGAACGTTTTTGTCGGGTACTTCGGTACTCGCAGACACGGAAAAGTTAACACGCAATCTCTACGGGCGAATCCATTTTTCCCACAATGCCTTTCGGGATTATTCCATTCTTGAGAATTTTCAAACACTACGCCAACTTTTTTTTCAATTTTAGAAACAGGAATTGCGTACTTACCGAACCGCCGTAGTGTAAACCATACCACCATTAATTCTTATAGTCGGGGACAGAATAAGGCGACCAATTGCGCGTCTGACGTAATTTGACGGTGCAGAACAAATGTCGGCCGTGAAGAATATTCTGTGAACATTTAAAGATTATTGAAATAGAAAGTTTACTTACGTGAATTATTGTATCCGTGCGTCGAAAACTCGACTCAAAAAGGGCATGTTTTGACATTTTAAATCATATTTTGTTCGAACATGCCCCGCCCATATTACACATTCAAACCAATCACAGTCCGCGCCGCGCCGATTGACAAACCTTGAAATACGCGCAATTGGTCGGCTAATTCTGTCCCTGACTATAGAGTATCTTTGATTTGCTCATTACATGATATTAACTTTCAAGTAGGCCTAACCAATCAAAATAGTGTACAGATGCCAATAGATGTAGCCAGGTAAGGTGTGTGTGTGCGCGCGCATGTGTGTGGTTAAGCCAAGGACTGTATTTAGGGGGCATGGGGGGTTGAAGTATCTTCCAAACTGTATGACAAAAAATCACCTCGGCACCTTGGGTGGTTTTTTTTCTTCAAAAATTACTTTTGTAACCAAAAAAGTAATACAATTCTTTTTTTGGGGGGGGGGTACATATTTTTGGGGCTCCAAAATATTTTGCACATGATCTGAAATAAGAAAAATTCAAGGATTAAGCCTATCTTTGATAACAAAATCCCAGGTCTGATGGTGTTAGATTGGTGGTGGTAGTGGTGGTGGTGGTGGTGGTGTGTGTGTGTGTGGAAAAAAAAAAAAAAAAAAAATGACAAAGCACTGATGGATTTGTCTGTGTTTATCTATCTTTTTTCAACTTCCCCATTTTAAACTTTTTTCCATTTCAACCAATAATGGAAAAATTCAATGGTCCGTCTATGGTTTATACTGAAGGAAATATAGGCACACTGTAGAAACACTCCATAATTATAAAGACTTCAGTTTATCCATTTATTGCTAAAATATGCTGATCCCAACTCTGTTTTCTTTGTGTTGTTGAATTGCAATAAATTTGTTCTACAGATTGTTTACATTTCTGCTTAAATTATCAGACAATGTTACAGAGGAAGCTGTATTTTCCCCAAATCCCTATTTGACAGGCTGCCCACATCTTCTCGTCTGCCTCACTAAATAACACCCAATTCTGCTCTAAAAGACAAGATAGACCTTGTTTATTTGATGACCTTGCCAAAACGAAGCATCTCGTTGCATCCAGTGCAGTGCCTGCCGAAGAGAGCTGCCCATAACTACGTTTAATCGTTTATTATTACACCATGATCAGTCAGCCATTTTGGACACCGTCATCATTATCATGGTTTCCATCCTGTCAGGATGATAATAAATTCATAAGCGATGATGATGGGCTTTGCATGCTGTCTAGATGATAATAAATGCATCATATTTTTGCCCTTTTCCTGACTCAAGTCTTGAAGCAGGGGGGGGGGGGTAGGACATGCCAACCTAACAGCAACAGCAAATTCAAAAACGGCATCAACTTCCAGGTGCTAGTCTGTTTCAAAGACTTAACGGTAGGAGGGCGTTCTTACGCATATTGAACGGTTACACACAGACTTGACTAAAGACTAGGCCTGGTCACGAATATTTAAATTTAAATGACCATTATTGGAAATTACACTATTTTGCAGTGGGGTTAATCCACTAACCCCGACGGATTTTGAAGCCAATATTTTTTTCTTAATTTATCATGATATTTCTAAGATCTTTTGAACAAAGGTTTAAGAGATGATTTTTTAATGTCACTAGGACCGAGACTGTCATAGTAAATGCACGTAGCAGTTCCCCAAATTACCGTTTGGAAATCCCCAATGCCCAAATGGAGCAGATCGTGTCCTACCCCCCCTGTCTTGAAGCTGAGTGGATGTGGAGGGAGTTGTTCTGTTCGGTTTTGCTGAGCCGGCCGGCCAGGGCAACAGTCAACCAGGTGTGTTGATGTGAGTACTACACAATGCGGTGATCAGGTGACTCATTCAGCAACCACATTGTGTTGTATTCATCTACATATGTGTGGTTACCAATTGATCTTTTGCTGATATAATTCTATACTCAATCACAAAAAAAAATAATTGCTGCCTTTATTTTGTGGTGATTGATCATGCAGCGCATGATTTGTTATTTTAGGTAGATGTATCTTTGCATTTGCCATTTAATTTTTGTTAATTTTGTCATTGTTTCACTGTCATTATAGTCAAAGATGACATTTTCTATGAATGATGTATCTATAAGGAGCTCTGCCAAGTGCCACAAAATCTTGGAAAAGTCATGCAATTTTAAAACATGACAGAAAGTGCTGGAAAAAACAGCATTTTATTGGTTGTGAACAAGCCTGGAAAAAGTGCGGGAACTGGGAACCCGATTCCCGGGAAATCTTCCTATTTGGAGGGAAATGTTTGTCATGTAAATAAAGAAATATATAAGAATTGAAGGGAAATTTTGCAATCCTGGAGGGAAATTTTGATTGTGTTCCCAGGAAATTTGGCATTTTTTCCAGCCCTGGTTGTGGAAAAAAACCCAGAAAATTACCAAAAGTCTTGTGCTTGAACACGCAACAGTCTTGAACAGAAGTAGTGATGTGTAGCGAATGTTACAGGATAAATGATCCTGGTAATGCATATTCATGACTATGAAAAAAGTGTTACTTTTTTGTTACAGTGTTAATTTTCCTGCTTTTTGCACATTTGAGGAAGGTGGTGCAAGTTTAAGAATGTATGTTTTTGAGAAAAAAAAAACATTACTGGGTTGGGCTTTGTGAGAAAAATTAATTTGACAAAGTTAAAGAAAAAGTGAAACCAGAGCCCAGATCAAAATAATTATTTAAAAGAATATTTTGAATTTTATTTAAAATGAACCTAAACATATTGGTGAACATACTGATGTATTAGAAAAAAATTTGCCATTCTAGCACAACTATACTTTGTTCATCACCTAAAAGGCAAAAATTATTCGGCTTTTGTTTATCCGCGCATGAAAGTAATTCCATTTTACACGCGCGTTTCTAGCCACAAGCGTGCGCCATGCATACATCACGCACTACGTCCGCTGTGGTAGTGTTGCTTACAGTTGCGCCAGCGCTATTCTATATCAATTTGCGATGTGAAAAGTCTTGCCAATTTGGTAATGAACAAAGTATAGCACTCACAAAGTCTGTGTTCCTTTATATTCTTACAATCTATTTTTGTAGGTATTTTATATGAATTTCCAACTGATTGCTAAATTTTGCTGGCATATTGTAGTTTGGCTTTTGAGTTTATTGACTTCATCTAACCTTGAAACATGGGAGCTGCACTTGTAATTTGAATATTGTCAATTGATTTCTAGCTCGGAACAGGAGGATAGGAATGTAATTCTGATGCTGATGATTGACCAAGGCCCAGTTTAGAGAGCAGTCACTGTCCATAGGGGGGTGGTGGTTTGTATTCATATATCAGTGTATTTATTCCTGATTTTTTTTTAACCCCTCGCGTCTAGCCAGCTAGGGTTATCGTTATTAACTGACGAGAACTTGATGTTTTGTGTTTTTTTTTATCAGGGCTTACATTTCTTATCGTATGTTGATGAAATTTTGGTAGTGGGTAGGGATTGATCTGAGTCAACCACTCATAGGGCGATCTGTCGGTTGTCGTTTGGCTGTTTGGAGCAGTTTTAGGATGCTTAAAAGCAGTTGGTTGAGAGTCATAAGCCTGGCAGTCATGCATTTTCTATGGTGGATAGCAAAGTCATAGCATTTAGGCCACTGACCTCTACAGACAAAGGATTTGTGCTGTGTCCTATTGGTCATGTTGTTTTTGGTATGACCTCGAAACTGATAGGCCTGTTCCACTCAGCTGGTTAACTCAGTTGATTGTAATTGATCTCTGACTCCAAGGTTGGTAATTCTGTTTATCTGGCTAGATGACAGTTATAACTTTAATTTGCACTCTCCAATTCAGACTTTGGAGTTCTCTTTGATTGGACATTGACTACTTGTGTAGTCCTTAAGACAAAGAGGCTTCAATTTTGGTAAATTGGCCATACTTGGTTTCATTTGAATTGAAGGTTTGTACTTTCAGGTTTTTAATGTTTCAAGTCATTTTCATCTTACTTCTTAGTTGGGACCTGGGGAGTATTAGCTGAACAACACTTTTGTCATAACACTTTTTCTTCAATAAACATTCTGAATCAACCTTTTCTGAACCTCCACTATAGTATCACTTTATGGAGTACAACTATTCTTCAAGACAAACTTAGTGAGGGCTATATACCACAAGACAAAGATCTGAACCTCCTTGGAGAACTTATGAATGATAACATTTTTGGCAACAGAAGGTCTACAATTATAATCAACAATACACTCAATGCAGGTATGAATATACACTGCTCATGTTAATAATAAGCATAATAACACCCAGAACAAAAATCCTTGAAAGAAAACAAAACAAACAACAAATAGTAAACAACTAATGCCAGAGACTTGCAACTTTCTACCTGATGCGATCCTAGCAGACAGGATTGAAACCAGTACTGCCGAAGTTAAGGAACATCTTCGCAGAAATTCCGCTCCTTGAAATATATTCGACAAACAAAACCACACTCCAAACATATATGAATATAGGGTTTGGCTTGTAGATGTGATAAGCAAACCTGTGGGTGGGGTGTTGTTAAGGGGGGGGGATGTTGTTCTGGGAATGGGGAGATAAAGGGTTGGGAGGGAGGGGAGAGAGTGTTGGGAAGGGAGATGGGTGTTGGGATTGATTTGAAAAGTGGGGATGTGGGAAGAGAAGAGAAAAGATGGATTTTGGGTAAGGGAGATGGGAAGTGGGGAGGGGGAAGATGGGATGTGGATAAGGGGAAGATGGGATGTTGGGAAGGGGAAAATGGGGGTGGAAGGGGAAGACGGACGTGGGAGAGGGATCATGGGCGGGGGGAAAGAGGACGGTAGGCGGGGGGGAAGAGGGACATTGGGAGGGAAGATGGAATGTTGGGGATGGTAGAAGGGATTGGAAGGAGGAAGGAGGAAGAGGGATTTGTGACGGGAGGAAGATCAGGATTTGGGAGGAGGACAGATAGGGATGTGGAATGAGGAGGACGAGAGAGGGGATGGAAGGGGGATATAGGGAATTGGGAAAGGGTGGGAGGAAGGGAAAAGATGGGTTGGAAGGGGAAAGATTGGGGTAGGGGGAGGGAAGAGGGGAGGTGGGGTGGGGTGGGAAGGGGGGAAGTGTGCGGGTGGGGAAGGGGGAAGTGAAGGGAAGTTGGGGTTGGGAAGGGGAAAGGTTGGGGATGGGAAGGGGAAGAGGGTGGTGAAGGGAAAGATGGTGTGTTGTGAAGGGGGAAGATGGGTTGGAGAAGGGGGAAGATGCGGTGGGAAACAAAGGGGGAGGAGATGCGGTTGGGAAGTTGAGAGATCGGGACTAGGAAGGGGAATGATGGGGATGGGAAGGGGGGAAGGAGGGGTGGTTGGGAAGGTGGGGATGAGAAGTGATTTGTTGGGAAGATGGGGTGTTGGGAAGGGGAAAGATGGGTGTTGGGAAGGGGAAAAAAGATGGGTGTGGGAAGGAGGAAGATGGTGTTGGAAGGAGGAAGAAGATGGGGGGGTTGGAAGGGGGAAGATGGGTGTTGGAAAGAGGGGGGAAGAGGGGGTGTTGGGAAGGGGAAAGATTGGGTGTGGGAATGGGAAGATTGGTGTTGGAAGGAAGAAGATTGGGTGTTGGGAGAGGAAGATGGGTGTTGGAGGGGGAAGATGGGTGTTGGGAAAGAAAAGATGGTGTTGGAAAGAGGGGTGTTGGGAAGGGGAAGATGGATGTTGGGAAGGGGAAGAATGGGTGTTGGGAAGGGAAGAGGGGTGTTGGAAGGGGAAGATGGTGTTGGGAAGGGGAAGATGGGTGTTGGAAGGGGAAGATGGGTGTTGGGAAGTGAGTGGTTTTGGAAATGGGCAAGATGGGTGTTGTGAGGGGAAGATCATTGTTGTGAAGGGAAAGATGGTGTTATGAAGGTCAATATTTTTTTTTGGCAGTAGTAGATGGGTGTTGGAAGGGTAAGATGGGGGTTTGACTGTGTTGAAATGGTTGTTTGGAATTGTGCAGATGTGGTATTGGGGTAATTGGGAAGATGGTGCATTGTTACGTTTCCTGCTTGGCTGTTCGGCCGCTTGGGCCCTTGGGTCGCTGGGCTGTTGTGCCGCTGGGTGTTGCGCCGATGGGTTGTTGGGCAGCGTGCCCGTTCCGTTTTGGCCGGCCCTTCTGCGTGTTGCCGGGGAGATGGGATTTGTGGAGGTGGGCTTTCCGTAACAAATTCCACTGTGCTTGGAAACCGTCAAAAATATTTAATGCCTATACGATGAGGCACTGGATTTTCCAACATATTTTGTTTCACTCCTGCTGCAATGGTTTGATACCAACTACATCATTTTTCATAAGCGCGGTAGGGGGGGGGGGGGGTGCTGGCGGATCGTTGATGCTCTCGTTTATGGAGGGGAGAGATCAGGATCAAACCAAATGAGTGAAGACATTTTTTTTTTTGTGAGTAATCCCTGCCCAGCAAACCAAAGAATTTCAGGTTTCTTGAATCTTGATGCATAACGCGGCCAGTTTCCTACAAAATTGGTTTAAAAAGCAACATTTTATCAAAATACAGGAGTTTTCATATTTTCATGTTCAGAACATATTATGTTGGCTACAGAACGGGGCTAATGAGAAAAATATCAAGTGATACCAAAATCACCTTCTGATGAGGTGAAATGGAGGATTAGGTTGTTGATTGGATCACGCTTTAAATTGCAATGGGTTGACAGATATTTGTCAAAATTCACTTAAATTATAGTGAAATATCTCAGATTGACTTGTAGTTGTAGGTGGCAGTATTTCCCCATTCCTTTTGAATCTTGAAAAAAAATTGGCAAATGTTCTAGTTGTTGAGATTGCTAAGCTGTGCATGAGTCCACTTTTGCATGAATAAAACGTGCTCTAAGTTATAGTGAATGTTTGCAAGCTATTACTCTATTAGGACATCATCTTGTTCAATTGGTTGAAACTCATCTAGTGAGGAAAGATTGTGGGTAGAAAATAAGTATTTATACTATTATTTAAAAGATAAAGCTGTGCCATTGGATTGGTGTTGTCTGTATTCTCAGTGTTTTGGCAAAACATGCTTAGCACAACGTGCATAAAACAAATCATTTTGTGCATTGATCGTACTTCTTGATTTTGGCCCACTTGTGTTTTTCATCACGAACAGGATTCCCTGGGCTACGTGGCTTTCCCTGGTGGTTTTCACCCTGGTGACGGACGCTGATGTAGGTGTCCCTCCCGGTTATTCCAATGTGTAGTCGTACAATCTGTCCGGAATAACGAAACAACGCATCATCTATGACCACACAAAATACTTCCAATTATCATAAAATGTGTACATTACATATATTATTTTGTGGAATTTAAAAAAAAGAACAATTGTTCAAGGTGGGAATTCCTACGACTCTTACACTAATCATAAGGCCTTCTGAAGGCTAAAAATGAAAACTGCAAATTTTAATGGAGAAAACAATATCTTTCGATGCTTTTTGGTTGACAACAGAGTTTCTGTTTAAAAGTTACTTGTTTGAAAATTCACGCATTTGGAATTTCTTATATTTCCCTATTGTTTTTTTCAAGCTGCAATATTTGATTTTTTTCCTCACTTTAAACCAATCTCAAAAAGTAAATTAGTCTTTTTGATTTGTGCAAAATTCAGCACTTATTTACTAATTGATAATAAAATACAAGGGCACAAACGTCAAACTTAAAAAAAAATGTTTCTAGACTAAATCGCCAGTATCGCCAAATTATTTTAATGACATGTCATTGTTGTGTCAGGTATTTCCCAAAAATATTTGCCTTAGAGAGAGTGCTTTATAGGGCAATTCATTTGGTTGTTCAGGCTTTGATGTTACTGTCTTCCTCCTCTAGATACCATTTCCACGCATCCTATGTTATCATCTTATGATTACCATCCATTAAATTCCTATACAGAGTCGATTAAACACCTGTGTTTGTTTACACTGTACATGATGAAACCTGATGGATTCTAGGAATGACAGATATTGTTACATTTTTACAATCCACTGTTAGACTTGAATGAATACAAAATCAGTTAACAGATTGTGCATATTAAATTGTATAGGGTTTAAAATGTCATTCAATGTGTCACTGGATGTTCCTGTCCCAAGTTTAATTGCTGTGCAGCATTTTTTTTTGTTTTTTGGAGAAACACCCAACAAGAGTTTGGATAAAGTGGCTTGTTGTGATCTCTAGGCCCCCCTGATTTAACCGGAAGTAGAGCAATTTTCATATCAGATGAAAGGCCGTATTTTTCTCATTGTCGTCCTGAGTTCACTCAATCCATTTCTTTCTCAAGATGATCTAGATCCAAAAGACCGTTTGTAGTGTTACCCAGCACTATTTAGCACAGAGTGATTAGGCGTTGCACTACACGGCCAATTTCTATCACGGTATTACCACACAGCTACCACAGAGTAGACACACATTACCTACCCACTAGACGTACAACTCACCGGCCAGGATTCCGTGCATTTTTGCCGCAATCGACGGATAGTGTACACACAAGCGTCTTTTTCTCACCCTCGTGGAGTAGCTACGTGATTACACTGGCTTTCTCAGCGCGCGCGGTTTTTCTCATGGTCAATTTTGTTTTTTAGATTTTTTGGCGTATATTTGCATTTTTTATTTCATGTGCGGTATATGGGGGTTTTTATGATGCCCGATTTGAATTTTCGTAATGATTTCCTAAAAAACGTCACAAAATGCTAAACAGAGAACAAGTGTATACGCCCTCCATGTGCATGAAATTTTCTCCACTCTCAAATGCGTCGGGGTAAACGCCGAAGCTACGTGTACTGCGTGTCATTCCGGTAACTGTCTACACAACACCACCTTCTATCCGCCTAGTGGGTAATTACAGGGTAGCCATTGGGGTACAATGTAGGTACAGCAGAGTAACCACATCACTGTATACCTCAGAACTTGTACGTTGGAAGTTCTCCTCTGCAGCGACTGCCTCGCAATTAGCCTGTGTGTGTAATGTGCATTAGCTGCCGCGGTAGACAGGTGTAGCTGCCGTATAGGCTACACGTGAGTAAGAAATCGCCGTGGATGCATTATCGCGTCTAGCATCAAAATCTTCAAGGTTTTTCCCACGTTACTTGATGGTCGGTGTGTACAGGTGTCAGGCCAAATAGGAACCCGATATACGAAAATTGGGGAACAAGCCCTTTAATCTGAATAGGTTATGACTAGCCAAGGTTTTGAACAATCCCAAATTATTGCAGTTTGCCTATACTGTACTGTACAAAACTCATGTCGTACTTAGGGTAAGAGTGTTACAAGAAGCTAGAGACCACAAAACATTTCATAATCCTGCTAAAATCCCTTAAGTACTACTACTACACCTTTGGGGCAAAATGATGTAAAAGTCAGTGTTGTTTATGTGGTTAAGAATAGGATTATGGTGGGATCACATTACCCAATTGAGTGAAATTTCACCAAAACTGTGCATTGTTGGGATTGACTCCATACACCCTCTGGACTAGACAAACTATCACTGAAAAGTGTAAATTCATGCAACTTATTTTAAATGGCACTTTTTGTGCACCTACTAGCACAAAATATAACAAGTACAAAATGTTTTATTTGCGTGCAAGTCTCATGTAAAAATCTCAAAATAGCCAATTTAAACACAAATGTTAAAAATTGAGGTGCAAAAATCAGCATTTTACAACACTAATAATAAGTTGTGGTTTTTAGTCCCACTATTAGTAACATCACAAACTAACTATTGCTGTTCGGTGCCATTGCTATCAGAACAGGGTTTTATCTATTGGGAAGAATAAACTTCCTCGATTCTCGAACTAATCCAAGTCCCCATTTCCGAATTCCGGAAAGAAACTGTTCCCCCAGGGATGCAAAATTTGACCCCATATGGTCATAAAAAGGGTCTATTTTTAAAATTCTTAGTTAAAATCAAACCCCCGTTTTGCTTCAGAAAGCCTTGTTTTATGCAAATTTTTCCATATAGGATAATTTGATAATGTCTCCCCTCAGTCTTTATGTCCACATGGAGACTGCTGGCAGTTCCTGAGATACCATCCTGTAAAAGTGTGAGAAGTTTGCCATTATCCTACAATGGACAGACCAGTTCCAACATCACTGCATTTGAGATTCCACTTGTAATTGACCATTTAAGTAAAACTTGGAGGAGGGTGGGTATTCAGGCAAATTGGGTGCAGGGGTGCCTCCAATGTGCAAAGGATTTTTAAAAAATTCAAAAATCCATAGAGAGCAAATATACATGACCCATTCATAAGTTGACGAAATGACTGGGAAATTTTGACACATTGGTATTATTGTCTTTAAAGGAAAATATTGTCCATTTGGTGTAGTTAGTCGGGTGAGTGCAAGGTTGCAAATTTGTGTGTAATAACTGCCATTTGTCAGAAATTGCCATCAAACTTATAAATTACTAAGTCTTTGCTTGAATTATCCTAATATGGCAGCACACAACACACATGTATATCACATGGCAGCTATTGCACTTTCAACATTGTTTTGGTTTTGTTTATTACTATTTGATCAACAAAAATGTGCAATTTTGTTTCATCAGTTTTGAAGAATGTTTTGGCCTTTTGTTTTGCTTGCTCTGTTAGAGAGTGAGGCCTAGGGGTGACTGTACGTTTAAATGTCAATTTTGGTATTATTTTTAGCTGATTCAAATGTTGGATTGACACCACCAGTTGAAATGAAATTTTTCAAAAATCATAATTGCAATTGAAAGCTTCCTCAACGGCAGTCATTACCTTTTAAAAGAGCTGGGGACAATGGTAACTATTTTTGTGCGACTGTTACTTTGCATGTATACACGTACAAATAATAAAATGTGCTTTTCAAAGATGACTTCTCCAACACCCAAGGTCATTTAAAAAATGATTGTTTTGTTTAGCCTACTACAATAAAATGCATGTACCTGTACCACATGTAAAGCATTAATAATATGGAAAAGAGTGAGTGAGCTAGCAAGCCGGGGATAACCATTCAATGGCTTGGCCTTGTGTGCGATGATGATGCCATTATTGCAATGAGCGTGAGCTCTATAAATAGAATGAGTAATCATTGACTGAGTAGTGTTGGATGGTGACGTCAATGCAAATGTTGTGTAAAAGACAGTACGGTCGTGCAGGAGTGTGATGTGTGTGTGTATGTGTAGTTTAGACTTGATACAAGGTCTCCAGCAATCTGGCTGTGTTTAGGAGATTTGCATTAAGGCTAAGATGTGACTTCATACTCATATTGGGAGGATATTTAAGGGGAGCTTTAAAGGGGTACTGTGTGATTTTTTAAGGGGGGTTTGAAAGTCTCAAGTGTAGTTTCGCTATTGTGTGAATTGGGTAAATGAAATCTTTTTGTCATGGGGTTAAAGCTGACGTTTAAACCTTGGGCCTGCTTGCATGTGAAAACATCATTTGTCACATGTTTGTTGTAAATAAAAGGGCCTAGTTTTTTTTAGTGTGTTTTACAAATACTCTTTGGCCACAAAAGTTTGTAGGGTCAAGCAATCCAGGATATAGCTACTCTTGCCGCGTGGCCGGCCATGCTCCGGCCCTTGCTCCCCGCCCGCAACAGAAGGCATTTGGGAGGTTGCCGACCGCACTTTACTTCAGTGAATGAAAATTACCACATAGATTGGCAAATAACTCTTAGGTTGTCCGTATGTGCCAAAAAGTTTAGTAATGTTAAGATTTACAACGCACTCAGAGAAGCCAGCTATACCCTGTCGCAAGGCATTTATTGTGTCACCTGCCGCTAAGGCCAGAAAAGAAAAAGAAGAAGACCCATGGGATCACATTTGTCCACTGTTGTCATCTGTTGATGGCGTTTTTGTCCTTTGATGATGTTTTGTTTTCTGTTTATTATGAGGTTTTTCTGTTCTGGAAAAAGGGTTAAAATCATAGATTTCATTTTCACCAAACTTGAGTCATGGTCATAGGTGAAACATGGGATCCCTCATTTCTTGAGAGTCAAAGTCACATACCAAGAGCAAAGTTACATACCAAGGTCAAGGTCACATGCAAGGTTTTTCACCATTACCAATGTCCAAAGGTCATTGAGGTCCAGTTGTAAGTTAGGCTTAAATGTGAAGTTGAAATTCAATGACCAAACTTGGTTTATGATTACACGGACATCTCATTGTTTTATGAGGTCAAATTCAAATCATGCCTATCATTCACAACAGCGACGGCAGGCCGACAGCTAGAATGTCAATGCAGTTTTTTTAATGATTTTAAACCCCAATTGCAAAGATTGTGTGCATCATGATATTTATTCTACCGAAAGAACAACATTTTACATGTGCATCTGCTGTTTATGCATGCATAGGAAAGATGCATATTTCTGCTTTTGTTGCCCGGGGTGGGGGGGGGGCATCTGGGTACATGAACAAGGACATGCAGCGATGGATACCAAATGCTTCAATGACATCACTTTCCGCTGCACGAAGGATTATAAAAGGTAGCACCAGAGCAGTATGTCTTTTACTGATGTAGGTGAGCAAAATATGATGGCAGAATTAGTTATTTTTTAAATGCATAAAGAAAAGTACACCATACTTCCATTTACTTCATCTATGAAGCAAACAACCCAACGGCCTATACAAACATTTCAAAGTTGGTCCTCCACAGTTCTGACGTACTCATGTATTATACAATCTTTCTCTAGCCATTTCAGATGGTTCGCGTACAAACAAGCGCTTACTTCCAAAGTTCATTTCCAATGGATTCATAATTCATTTGATTCTGTTTTGGGCTGATAGCGCGTCACCAAATTGTCCCATAGTGAGAGGGCATTTAACAATAGTGCATTGTGCGCATTTTCAGTCATAAAGGTGGAGAAAAATTTACAGATTTTATAGCCAGAAAGTTGTAATGGAAATTATGGTGTTATCTTTGTAATGTGGGAAGCTTTTTCATTCTTTGTCTAAACCATTTCACTCAGGCACTGTAATTCATTCAAAGTGCTGTTACTTGTGCATGGCAGTGCTTGAATGGTATAAATACATACAAAAAAGAAAGAATGAAAGAAATTCGCGGTCGCCAAAAGGAGCCCTGACTTTAGAAAAGTTAACCAAATGACTAAAGTAAGTGTCGATGAGGGGCTCAAAGTGTTATATGTGCCAACATTCCAATAAGTGAGACCCAATACTGGATTTGTGGGGTGTGTGTAATGTTTACTGGAATACCTGTTTGTTCTCTGATCCTTCGCATGTCCTTAAAACCTTTATATCAGATACAATGTATGCAGCTGTGGCCTTCTACTTTACCCCCCCCCCCGCTCTCCCGGCCTGTCATACAGCATCTTTGATTGGCTAATAATATCGTCTTTCATTTCATCAACCAGTTGAAAAGCATCAAGGTGCAAACGAGAGATTTCACATATCGGTTGTCCCTAAAAAAATTGAAAGTACGTACTGTACTTATTTTTAAGCCCGGATGCAAAGCTCTATTCAAAAATAACCCCATCTGAAAGGATTATAGCTGTAGAAATGTTTCTTTGGTACAAAAATCTATCTTAAAACATTTCTTTAGCCAAATACCAGGCAAGAATCTATTGGTGTTTAGTCTATATTAAATTACTATTATGACATATATTTGGGTGCCCCTCAAAAGTCCTCTCGTTGCCCCTTTTAAGGCTCGAAGTCCTCTTTCAGTCCTACATCATACGGAACCATGTTGCTGATTGGCTTTGACCAATCAGTAGGTAGGACTCATATCTATGTGTTAAAAATATGGTATACCATATTTTGAGATGTTTTTGTTCATATAACATCAAAAGGGACAGTCATTTTCTAGGCCTAAAGTCACAGCTTCTTAATGAGAAAAATATGAACTATCTTCTGATACCAAAATCTTGGTTTTGATGCGAGTAAAATGGACGAGGTTGTTGATCGGGTCACCCACCTTTAAATTTAGCAAAAACTAATTACAATAGGTATTATAGTACAAGTAGTAGCGCCCTTTGAACTGCATTTAAAAGTTAGCATTTGCAGTCCAAAGTACGATTGGCACATGCCGCGTTCGACAATTCAGCAGCAGAGTATTGTTATTTTATAAACAAGTTGGAGTAGTAAAAAAAAAACTACATGTTGTAGCGTCCCCTCTGCTTCGAGGTTTTGAGGTTTCACTTATTTCTAACATTTCAATCATAACTTAATAGCAGGATACTTCAGGATTTGAGATGCTTCTTACTGGTTCTAATTGTACAAGAAACACTTTTATTCAGGTTTTACCCAGAGGGTGTTTTGAATCAATCCCACAATGCATTGCAATGTGCCTATACGTACTGTACTAAACATGTGTCGGTACTTAGGATAAAAGGTTCAAAAAGTTAAAGAACCACAAAGATATTTCATAATCATGCTAAAAATATTCCCTAAGTACTAACGCTTTGTGGGCAAAATGAGGTTGAAGTGTTTTTTTTTTTTTTATGCTTTTTATGTTTTTCAATTTTTAAGGTTTTTTTTAAGATCACATGACCCTATTGAGGTGAACATTCCCAAAATGGTGTATTGTGGGATTGACTCAAAACACCCTCTGGGTTTTACCTGACAGATGTAGAAAATATAAAAGGGCTTCTCATTGGTTCAGGGCAGATGCTCATTATGATAAAATTTTCACCTATTTTTGGATAGGAAAAATAGATCTTCCTTCTCCCTGTCTTTCAAAAACTGATGCTCTAAACATTTTTACCCAGCCTAATACTGCATTTATTAGAAAATGTACTATTTTATAGATTGTGCATCCTTTGATGGAATACACACAATGACATAATGGCGTAATGTTGATCACAAACACACCTTTGAAACGGAAGGCTAGAGATAAGAGAGCTTATCTGGGTTTGTTTCAAAGTGCATTGACAGAGAAGGCTTTGCATCACTGAAATAATGGCTAGTCTTTTGGAATATAGCCTTTATATAGGGCACATTGCTCAATGATGAGTTTTGAGGTGAGCACGGTGAGGGGGAATTGTGATTAACAGTCTGTTGCTTTGAAAGGTACTGTCTGTAAAAGGTCTGTGTTTATACTTCTACTACACTGCAGTGCAGTGCAGTAAATTTTACTGCAATGTTCCAGCCACTTCTGCTGCACTCCTAGTCAATTTTACTGCAGGTCAACCCAGGTCACTGCAGGTCAACCCAGGTCACTGCAGGTCACGGGTTGCAGAATGTTGCAGTAACTGCACAATACTGCATCTTGATGCATCATCATTTAAAATAAACTTGTTACAGTACTACGCTGCATTGCAGTAAATGACAACCATACTGCAAGTACATTTAATTGCAGAGCAATTTTGGTAGACTGCAAAGCAGTGCTGCACTGCAATCATAGATCTTTACTCTTGAAGTATAATAATAATAAGCTTTTTTAATACATGACAATTCCACGGAAGTGCTCAGAGCACCACTGTGGAGCGCAGTAGAAGTAGGTGCTGAAAACAACAGCACGTCAATCCTAGTTAAACAATGAAGGTTTCATGGAAAGAAGTCCGATTTAAGATGGCGGATCCGGAAACCAAAGTTCTCGGAGAAAACCTGTGAGGACGGGTATGGATCGGCAACCCAATTCACATACGATACTGGCTCCGCATGGAATCAAACTCGGGTCGCATTGGTGAAAGGCGAGTGGATGAGCCACTACACAGCCCGCCCTCCCTTAATGTTTTATACTTCTACAAGTAGATGTCTGCCAACCAACTTCTATGGATAAAAGATAGACTGACATCGCAAAATGCACAGTCATAAAAAGCGGAAAAAGAAGTACTGTTTTCATTGTTTGTCTTTCAGTCATCTTCAAAACTGAAAAGATAGGGACCGTTTTTAATTATTGGTCCTTCAGAATGCCACTCAATGTTTCCCTTTTGTTTTACCCATTTAAGATTGCATAACATCCAATTGGCTTCAAGCCGTCTCTCGCTCTTATTGACTAGAGCTACTGTACCCTTTCATTCTGATGTATCCAAGGGGATTGGGAGCAAATAATAGTACGCTATACACGATCAAATCAATTTTCCTTGCCCGTTTTCCTTGACAACCTAGAGATGCATACATTTTTTGTATCCACCAAAGAACTCATTTTTGCATTTAGATTTTCTGAAAGGGTTTTTGCTGTCATGTCAGGACTTCTTTTAATCCAACAACGTATAATATTTTTAGATGGAAAAACAAGCCTTTTAAATAAATTCAGAAGTTATTCAAAGGTAAGGCCAATGAAGTCAATTCCCGAGTTTTCGTTACTTGTTTTCAGGTTGATGCGGTGACTTTTTCATTATTTAATCAGATTTCATTATTGACCTAACATGTGATGCAAAATGGAAATAAAAATGAGCTGAAGAAATGTTCTTGACTGAGTAGGGTCGACAGAAAAAAAAAGCCCTCGTTTGCTTCAAGTTACAAAAATAGGTTTACAAACAAAAATGTTTCCAATTGTAAACCTGTTGAAAACAACAAGATTATGAAAATAATTTTTTTGGCAATCTTGCATTTTTGACACGTGTACTAGATATGTCTCAAAAAAGCGATGTGGGCGTGGGTGGTTGGTAACAATAAACTCAGAAATGACTTCATGCGTCTAACCTGGCACAAGCAACTTTTTTGTGGATCTCTATTTAAATATATACAGTACAAACCCTAAACTAATTTAAGACAGAATTTCAGGGGTTAATATATTTTTGTTTAATATTAAAAATGTTTGTTGGAACCGGAGCAAGTCATGATGGAAAGAATTTGTTGCTCAGTGTCTTCAACTTTTTAGTAGAAAACATATCAACCGAGACAATTGCTTGAATTTCTCCCTCTTGTAGCCCACCTGTATCACTCCTCTCAGTGCAAATATAAAGCACAATAAGCAAGAATGTTAGCCAAAAATGAAATCGAAAGATATCTGTGTAGCACTTTAGCTCCTTGGAAAAAATGCATATAGCACATTTTGCCAATGTTTCTGAGACGACCTTTTTTTTCTTATTGTCAACTATAATAATTCAATATAAAATAAAACTAACAACTCCGGAGACTATATGCCTGTTTACGTATGATGAAGTCAAAGTGACACATGGTCGATTTGTTGTTGTTGACCTTTGACCCTTTCATTTTCACTTTTTAAATTATCCCCTGGCTAAAAAGCAGAAGGGGGATTCTGCTGCAGTCAAGGTCGTCGGAGGCGGCGGCGTCTGCGGCGCGTCTGTTTTTTACGGCGGCGGCGTCCAACACAATCTTGTGAACGCAGAACATGGAACCCATAAGGGTTTGGTGATGTACTGGTGGGTGGGATCGGACTGCCATGCCCTTCATTATGATTAGATTATGGCGTGGCATTATGCAATAGGATACCTAATTGCATAATTAATGATTTAAATTTTGGGGTCGGGGGGGGGGGGTATTTTTACCCAACAATCTTGGAACGCGATAACATGAGACCCATAAGGGGTCTGATGGTGATGTGACTTGGTGGGTGGGATCGGGACGGCCATGCCCTTCATTGATTGATGATTATGGAGTGGCATATCAATTAGGTACCTAACTTGCATAATTAATGAGTTAATTTGCGGGGAATTTTTTGACCCAAACAATCGGGTGAATGCGATAACATGAGACCAATAAGGGTATGGTGATGTGACTTGGTGGGGGAGATCCGAATGCATGCCCTTCATTGATAGTTTATGGCGTGGTTATGCTAAGTAGCATAAAAACGCCATTACCGATTTTAATTTTCCCCAAAATTTTTTACCCAAAAAGATTGTGAACAAACTATCTGAAAACCCATAAGTCCGATTTTGATGAAATGCTGAAAAACTTGATGGAGGGGGGGGGAGGGAATCATGTACTCTAGCGATGATTAGGGTTTAGGTGGGTTGTCGGTAGGGGGGTTGTCTGGGTTTAAGGGGGGTTGTCCAGCTGTTAAGGGGGTTGTGGGTTTTAAGGGGGATTGTTGGGGTTTACGGTGGGTTGTCTGGGTCTTTTAAAGGGGGTTGGCCGGGTTAAGGGGGTTGTCCGGGTTTAAAGGGGGTTGTCAAGCTTTAAGGGGGGTTGTCAGCATTTTAAGGAGGGTTGTGGGGTAAGGGGAATGTTGGGGTTTAAGGGGGGTTGTCTGGGCTTAAGGGGGATGGTTGTGGTTTAAGGGGGTTGCACGAGTTTAATGGGGGTTGTCCATGTTTAAGGGGGGTTGTCGGGTTAAAGGGGGGTTGTCCAGGCTTTACGGGGGTTGTGGGTTAAGGGGGCTTGTTGGGGTTTAAGGTGGGGGTTGTAGGGTTGTGTTTAAGGGGGGTTGTCAGGGTTAAGGGTGGTGGTCTTAACTTAAGGGGGATTGTTGGGGTTAAGGTGGGTTGTCCGGGTTTAAAGGGGTTGTCCGGGTTTAAGGGGGGGTGTCTGGGATTAGGGGCTTGTGTGGTTTAAGGTGGGTTGCACAGTTTAAGGGGGGGTTTGTCCAGGTTTAAAGGGGGTTGTCGGGTTAAGGGGGTTGTCCGGGTTTAAGGGGGGTGTCCGGGTTTAAGGGGGGTTGTCCCCAGCTTAAGGGGGTTTGTTGGTTTAAGGGGGATTGTTGGGTTAAGGTGGGTTGTCTGGGTTTTAGGTTTAAAGGGGTTGTCAAGGGTTTTAAGGGGGGTTGTCTGGGCTTAACATTACTGGCTCAAGGTGAGCGAGATCCGATCCAAAACATGTGGCAGGTATTATAAAAATGCTGCCTTTGTGTACATTTAGAGGTGTTAAGGGGGCTGTTGTGGTTTAAGGCGGTTGCAAACGTTTAGGGGGTTGTCCAGGTTTTAAGGGGGGTTTTGTTGGGGTTAAGGGGATTTTTGGGTTTAAGGGGGGGTTTGGGGTAAGGGGTGTTGGGCACATTAATACGCGTATACAAGGCGCAGAGTGCAAACATGCACGCGCATGCACGTATGCGGAGAAATGTGCTATGCATGCGCGGACG
This sequence comes from Ophioderma brevispina, assembly GCA_023653785.1. Lineage (NCBI taxonomy): Eukaryota > Metazoa > Echinodermata > Ophiuroidea > Amphilepidida > Ophiodermatidae > Ophioderma > Ophioderma brevispina. Next base: position 48,040 of record JAMKCH010048872.1, read on the forward strand.
TGCACACGGGGGTCGGGTTTAAGGGGGGTTGTTGGGCTAAGGGGATTGTTGGGGTTTAAGGTGGCTTGTCCGGGTTTAAAGGGATTGTCCGGGTGAGAAGGGGGGGTTGTCTGGGCTTAGGGGCTTGTTGTGGTTTAGGTGGGTTGCACAAGTTAAGTGGGGTTGCCCAGGTTTACGGGGGTTGTGTTTGGTTTAAAGGGATTTTCACATGATTAATTTCATTTAAATAATTATTTAAAATGTTTAAACCGCTCCCGCCAGGGGGATTTAGGGTCGAGAACCGCGCGGTATTTTTTCCACTTTTCATGATGCCTACAAGATGGCATAGCTAGAGGTCAATATGCTTCTTTTATATTTGAACCCTGAGATGACCCCATTTTGACCTTTGACCCCATATTATGCACATAAGAAATAGGCTTTTCCCAGTGGTTCTTGTGAAACACATTTAAATAAATATCTACTTTGGTTGACGAGTCATAGCGTTTTTGCATATTATTAGCTCATTTGCATATTACAAGTGACCTGGGCCAATATTCTGTCACATGATTCGTCCGACATATCCGCAACTTTTGCACAGGCATCACCTATCCCAAGTTTTATCGATTTTGAGATAGAGCATTTTACATATTTAATTGAGATAATGCCGCCATTTTGAATGTTAATGAGTTCCGATTTAATTATGTGTACCAAGCTGTATACTCTGACCAAAGACGATGCTCACGCAGAATTTTCAGCAGTAGGGCACCTTATCTGTAGAAAAGTGGGCTTCCAAAGATTTTTAGTTTTTGACCTCTATTGACCCATACGAGAGGTCAAAGGTCAAACTATGTACACCCATGATGTAGCTTGGGTCAGGTGTTCTTCTGACCGATTTGGTTCAATATCGGCCCAGCCGTTGGCAGAAGGAGGCGAAAAAAAAGCGATGGTGGAAGAAGGAGGAGAAGAGAGACTAAACAGCATAAGCAGAAATACTATGCCCCGTTAACGGGCGCCATAGTAACTATTCATAAATTTGCCTAAAATTACAAAGAGAATGATTATTTTTCAAATTAATCCTTGGATGATAATTGTGAAATTCAAAGAGTTCAATAGTCTGTGTCATTTGATTGAACTTTCTATTTAGAAAACCACAATTTCACCTTTCAAACAACACTGACCATCTATGTCTATCCATTTAATCCCATTTGTTAAAAAAACCCAGGCAGTTTCTATAATATTCTTTTGCCCATTTTAATGAGTGTGCTGCCAGTCAATTGCTAAAATACTGACCAGTTAGATTTTACTAAAATATTATTATCATCAAAGGGATATTCATAATTTGTAATCTTCTATCTAATTTCAATATTCTCAAGGCCCAAACTTTAACCAATTTGTGTCTTTTAAAAGCATGGTCACTATAAGACTTTGCAGTATTATTTGATGGTCCAGCTTCCATTAAAGCTAGAGGTTAATTACTCATGCATAGTTGTTTATATATTATTGTTTTCAATCGGTGGTATTTGCTTTGGTCTTGTGGAATTGCCCTTAAGGGATAGATGTTAGTTTGCACAGAGCTGACATATTTTGGAGACAATTTATGAAGAATCTTCAGTACAAGGATTTATCAGTAACAAACTCAAGAAGTCATTGATACTTCACACACAATAATATCCAAGCAAAAGGTAGACTAAGTGTTGTGTTTAAATTGAGGGGAGTTTGTGTGCTTCATTCAAAAGTGTGTGGCTGACAACAAACTTAGGCTACACTTTCTGAAATGATTTCTTATGAGTAAGCTGGTATGGGTGGACAAAGGACACAGGGTATCAGCAAAACTGTATCCTTAGTTTCCCCATTTTAGGGCGTTTGTTCTTTTCATTTTTTTACACTTGACGACATCAGTAGCCCAGTTAGGTAGGAACTACAAGTGCACTGTCCCAACATCCCTGCATCAGGTGTGCAAATGAGTTGCCATTCCACAGAGTTGAATAATTCAAATCAGGATTGCCCAAAGGTACTGAACTACTTTTCTACTGTCTGGGACTACTATTGTGTGTATTTTTCGTCGGGTTAATTTTTCATGATTCTGTTGTGCAGACCACTCACACAGTGGTTTGACTCAGCAAAAAACTTTCCCTGTAAGCACAGTAAACGTATAATTTTGTTCAATAATTTTTCTCGTTGCAAGGGCTGCCACTGCTTGCAATGTACAAACTAAGGCCTTTGTGAAAATAATAACCTGCAGCTGCAGAGATTCTCTCAGGAACGTTACCAGGAATTTTCAGTTGCCATGGTCACTCTACCTCAAATGTTCCAGCTGAATGCACATAGGAAGCACAATAGAGGGCTCCCTAACTATATGAGTTGTTTTATGTAAGTCAACAGAGGGCTCCATAACTACCTCTTCACTGGCTTTGGGTATAGCAGATATTGGCAAGTCCCAATTTCTGCCTACTAAGTGCCAATGATGTTGTCATTTTCTCCCCATGGGCAACATGACTTGAAAAAGGTTGGCAGAACCAATGTGAGCCCATATTCTCGAAAAATGTTTGCCATGGGTTGTTCATTTTGAAATAGGTAGTGTGCTTTTAAACGGGGCATATAATTTACTTAAATGTACTTTGCACAGGACATAAATCTTGCATAACTGGAAGGTGTAAGATTCCTCCTTGCCTTCTGAATTCAATCCAAAAAGTAGAGCGAGTGGTAGACAGCTAAGGCCTCAACAAAATATGATAGGATTAGCAAACTGAGTCATTTGACAGCAAAATAAAACCAATCATTTTTCAATTTGTAGTTTGTGCAATTCAGGCTTCATTATTGCTGAAAAAAAAAACTCATCTCAATTGGCCATACTCTCAGAGGCATGTAATTTCCACTGTCGCTCTGAACATTGAACTAAAGAAGGTTACAATTGAATCGGTGTTTTAATGACAAATGAACTGATTTAACTTAATCACATCCTAGAACAGTTAGGTTCTTTTCAATTTTTTGCGTCATCTGCAGAAGTGCAGAAGGCAATTTCTACTCTGGTCGTATTCCTGTGTATCTGTGGTGTATCCATATGTGTATCCCTGTGTGTATCTTGTGGTGTGGTGTCTGTGGTCAACATGTTAACCCTTAAAATATTGCATGCTGTAGAGTCACGTAAGGGTACGAGTGATGTAAATTTGAGGCAGATTTTCCCGTTGGATTTGTGTTTTGGAGGCGATTTTTCCTGTTTGGAGTTGAAAATTTCCTGGTGCGTCCGGCCACATGGGGCTGAATTATCTTATTGTTGGCTTACGAAGTCTATAAGAGAGTGCGGGTGATAGATCAATCATGTTCCTCAAACTTTATTTCCACATTATCCACATTAGGAAAACAAAAGTTATGGAGGAGTTGACAAAAAGGTCTAATAGGGCCCAAACCTCACCCCCCTTGGAATACATTAACACGCCTAGAAACAAGGTCATACTATCAATAAACGCACAAAGTGGTTACACTTGTCACACTTGTAACACATTTCTTGTTGCCTAAAATCATAGTCAATACTCTAGGTTCACTGTAGGTGCCTGGCCACTCTTTGCATGCATTGGTAGTAATGTCCCCGACTCAGAACAGGGAACCATTTTTTGGACATCAAAGGTCAGTAATTAGATATACCCCACATGTGGCTATTGTAGGCCTGGATTTTGGTTTTGGCTAGAGTGACCATGACACTCTGCAGTTCTTTCATATAGCAATGCCCTAGTACGTTTACACTAGGTTATGTATGCAATAACATGATTGGGTCACACATGGGAGTATGTTACATCTTAACTTTCGAAGTTTTCTTTGGGGTATTGACTCGAAAAATTGAGTCCTTTTGGGTTCCTTTAATGCCACTTCATTCTTTATGAACTATTGTGTATGTTAACATTTGTGTGTGTGTTTGTGTGTGTGTTTGCATATGTTGCTTGTTGGTGTGAATTTGAAATTAAATGTTAATGGTAAAAAATGTGGTACATACAAATGTTTTTCCAATGTGGGTATGACAGCAAACAATTACATGTACAGTTTGAGGGGGGGAGTTCCACATTGGGAGAAGTATGTTATGTACCACTTTAAGTCCCTCATTTTCAGCTCTTTTCAGTTCCATGACCCCCCTTGTTGAACCATTTCCAGAGACCCTACTTTTCATGTCCAAAGGCACATTCTACCAAATTTTCTTAAAACCCCTACAAAAATTAGCTGGGAATTGAGGGAGATCGCAGCTTTATTTTCTTAAATTTTCTGACCACCTAGATTTCGGAGACCCATTTTTGGGCCTCAAATCCGCCCCCCCCGCCCCCCACCCGTACAGGTTTATTTTAGTCGATGCTCGTTGATACGTTTGTCCCCCCCTGGAGTTTTGGACTATTCAATTCCGTCGGGAGGAAAATGAAGAATTCAAATGCACGTGCCACACCGGATTTATTTTGACCGGTCATTAACCCCCTCACCTGCCACTAATACAATTTCAATTCAGGTATGGAAATGCACAATAGTGTATTTCATGCCTTGACATTCCTCACACTAACAGGAAGTAATCAGAAGTCCCTGCACCTCATTGAATTTTTTACACCTCTGCAAAAATGGTACGGGGTCACCTATCAGATGAAACGAGTCGAAGAAAAAACGACCAAAGTTGCAGGAGATCCTGTACTGACAAATTTTTGTAAGTACTTTGGTTTGACAGGCTCAATGAATAATACTTGGTTGACAGGTGGAAAGTTTTCCTTTTATTAATGGTTGATGTGGGTGGAGAGATGGTGGCTGACAGGAAGGAATGTTTATGTAAAATGCACTTAGCTTTATAACATAGATTCAGGGTTAATAACGCTGACCATTCTGACCATTATATCATGTCACCAGGATGTAGTTTTACGTCTACAATTTCTGGACATTGAAAAATTGGGGAAGATGTCAAATGGAAGAAAATTCATTTTTTAAATCCACAATTCATTGAATTATGGATTTATTGTCATCGAGAGCTGCGTGTTTAATATGTCGGCTTCTTATTTGCGAAACTAGTCGGCCGTTTTCTGTCCGTTTTCCCCCAACATTCGGCAATTTGTTCTGGAAGTAGTGGGCGTTTCGCCGATGTTTATTTTTTGATTTTAGTGACGGGAGTCAGTTTGGGTGACTTTTATATCTTTTTTGTCAGTTTGGACATCCTCTTGGCTGCCATGCTTGTCGTCTTTCTTACTGCTGCTATTGGTTTATGTGTGCACCTATTAACCGGTTCTAGTGGGGTTCTTCGGCGAAAATGAACTGTGACGTGTTTCCAACTTACCATATCTACCAAGGGGCTTACCAGGGACTGAGATCAAACACAAGTGCGAGTTCTTTTGACTTGAGTAGATTTATTGTAAACCATTTCCTGGGGGGCGGGGGGGGCTGGATGAAGGTCGCCCCCTCTTATATAGAGAACACAAAAGAATTTGTTTTTACTTGGAGATCAGACTCAGTTTGTTTAATAACGGGTATTTTGCAACCAAGTCTCAATAATTTTCGCACAAGTATAATTTTGCCTACTTTAGTAAAGCAAAACTTCAAAATATAAGTCCTACCTTAGCAAATTTGGTATCGGGGTACCGTCCTTTGCAGAAAGGCAAGCCTTGTTTCCCATTATGGCATTTATTCTGACTATGCATAGTGTTTATTGTATACGCGGATGGGTGAAATTGGGGTTTTGTTTTGGTTTGTTGGTTTCGACGGGCAAGTTTAGAATTTTTGTTTTTATTATCTTGGTTATATTTTGAGGTCTTTGAGAAACAATTTTGGGGTACGCTGAGAAACCTTATCTGGTTGTCATTGTTAAGTTCTTGTTGCCTGTTTTCGATACAATGGACATGGCTGCACAATGTTACCATATGCCCAGCGTGCTGTTCCTCTACACGATGTAACACGACTTTGACGTTTTAAGGCACCTTGAAACTTTAAACCAGTTCTGGGATTTTAATAAGTGGGCCTTGAAAGTTGAATGCCTTTAATTATTAGGTTTTTCTAGATTAAATCTTGATCCTATAAATCTGATAAACAAAAGAGGGTATTCCTTGCGACAGCTGTGTCATACTTCGGAATTTTTTAATAACCCTTCATAGTACAGCTGTTAAGTCGATGGATTGTGCACTTTGTGATAAAAGCATAATTTTCCACGAGAGATCAGTGTCCCAATGAATAATTTACGACTATGTGCCCAGTTGTACCTGTCGCTAATATGGCTGAGGAGGGCATTTTCAGAATGGCACCCAAAATAGCTTAAAATGACAAGTTACACCTGAAAAGATGTCATTTGTCAATTATATTTGATGTAGTTTTGATCAATTCTGCTCGATCTGGTAATGTCTTCAGTTTCACTGATTGCATTCGTAAGAGGGCGCCTTTCACACTGGCCGCAAAATCCCAAATTGCACGGCCATAGAGAGGTGGGCGCTGTGAGTGCACATTCTATCACTACATAATTGTCCCAAATGGTAAGGTTCACATCCAGACCATGACTTCTTATGCCATAATGCCTCAATCCATCATTGCCTAGGGGACCACTCAAACATCCAGTGATGTCCCAAGGCCGTTGATCCAGAGGGGCAAAATCCTAAGTCGTCCCGCCAGAGGTGATTTGCCTCTGAACCTGGTACAATGCTTGACGAAATTGCCAAATTTTTGTTAATTTTGACAACTTTACGTTGAAATTGTTCGAAATTCCTCCTGAAAAGAGGGATCAAAATACATTTTTTTGGGTCCATATCGTCCCACCTTTTTTTAACCAGAGCACGTTTTCCCCTGGGCCCCCTCCCCGGTCGGTTACCCACTGAACCATCGATGAAGTCATCACATGCAGAAACTCAGTACAAGGTGTCCTTTTCATCAGTGGGGGACTTCGTTACCGAATGCATTAAGGTTGCATTTCTTTTAATAGGTACCCATTTATCAGTTTAAACAGTAAAAAATCAAAAAACATAAATGGGAACAGTATTTTTAAGTGTCATTATCTTAATTATTGACTATGCAGGTGCATGTTGGTATTAAATGGCTACATGAGGTTTCCTGTGTTTTGATGTCCTTTAGGTGTCATGCATCCGAAAAGTTAATTTCAGAATGTTAGTTCGATATTCGGGCATCTTTTTTGCAACAGGCATTGAAAAGGGTCTCCGTTTTAACTAAATCGGTCCCTGTTTTAGGTGGAAAATGAAAGTGTCAGCTCTATGAGACAACATGAAGCGGTATATGAGTGCACTAGGGTCCGGCATCTTGAATAAACCAGCTACCTTATCAACAGGAGACACTTCTGCCTGCAGATAACCATAGACCAGCCGACTTTACTTACACAGAACAGCAAAACTGCGTGGAGGCAAATGAAAAGGGTGGCACTGTCCTTGCAGCCGATGGTGGCAGCCGCATTCATACAGAACTCACCCAAAGTAATCAAAGAATTTACAGCAATATCGGAGTTTTCAAACCACCAAACAATTTGGGTGTTTTGATGTGGGATGGTCGCGTTATTCCCATGACTCGCATACTACCTCGATACCAATGGCGACGTCAAAAAATTGGGATTTCTTGCTGCCCTCCCCCTGTGTCCTTGTTGACCTTCCAATCACATGACACAGTAGGGCATCAAGGCCTGGCAATCAAGCTACTGTGTAACAGATCAATGCCGCCCACTTCATTTATAGCTATCAAATTTAAACTTCGTCCACAGACCAGCGATGGACACTAGTAGACCAAGAATGTTGTTCCCAATGATTCTTCACTGCTGTTCATTTTGGTTCATCCATGACCTTACAGAAACCATTTCAGAAAATATGGTTTGTAGATGATCTCACTATCTGAAAAAACACTGAGCGACAGTATATCAAAGCTTCCTCGCAAGGCCATTAACACGTTGTAAGTACCAAGGACAGTGGCACATATTGAGCAAATTAAAAGAGTCTCACAAGCCATCATCTAAACAACAGGGAGCTAGACGTGAGCTATATGGAGCTAGAATGTATATGACTTATAGTCAACACATAAGACTTGATTTTCATCTACTACACTGAGAGTAAAGCCTGACAGGTCATTCTCCTTTCATCACCACCTGACAGTACACTGTGGTAACATCACTGTGCGCAGCAAGAGCATCAACTATCCGTACAGTGTAGCCTCAAGAATGAGAACACATAACACTAAAAAAATTTTTTGACGTTAGTCTTTGCAAGACTCGTGATCTATGGGTGGTTGCCGACACCATTGAGCTGTCTCTTAGTGCTTGCAGCAAACTACCTTAATCTTAGAAGACAAGCTCACTACCTATGCCATGGGGAGCTTAGAGCCAATAAATCCCATCTACCATCATGTCATCAACAGAGATCAGTGTCAGTCTCACCTAAAATCCAGAAACCAACCGCTCCCTCTGTATGAAATTGTTTTATCTGTCCCACCAACTGAGACCTATTATGCTCACGGGGTACCAAAACGTTGCATGAAAAAAGGGTTACGACATTGAACAATACGTACATGTTATAGTATGAAAAACGTTATTGGAGAAGGAAAAAAGTTTCCTAAAAAGAGTTAGGCCATCACTGATTCAAAGCAAAGCATATCTGTTCAAAGGGCGAACCTTTGTTGGAAACTATCTATCCCCACCACAGTGTCTGCTGGGCACGACTTTTTTGACGCAGTTATCAGGTTATAGATGAAGGATAAGTCACCTGCTTGGGTTCTGGATGGTGGTTAAGCAAGTGGTCCTGCACATTGACACACTACACTGGTGAGTGCGATCACCATATGAACTTATCAGCCACATACTCTTGAGGTCCCATGGTAACCTGCTTGTATGCCTCCTCCACAGTGCGGTAATTGCATCAACTTGGCGTCTGTATCGCAAAGACGCAATTTTGATTTTGATATGGAACATTTCTCACCTATTCCTATATCTTTACAGCCTTTTCTCTAGATATTATCTATGTATACTCCCCATATTCCCCGGTCCACTTGAATGGGAAACAAAGGTGTCAAACATCAATGGAGACGGTTCAATTCTCTTTTTACTGATGACATACATTCTCATAACAGAGAATCTAGAAGATCTGGAAGTCCGTGCTTAGAGAGTTAGCTGAAGCCAGTAAGGAATGCGGACTTAAATGAACATGCAGAACCAAGATTAATTGACAGCACACTTGTATACAGAAAAAGTCACTGTCCGGCGCGCACATAGAGGAAGTAGATGAATACATATATTGGGACAGCATTTTTAGCCAGGGGGGGGGGGGGGGGGGGGGGGGTGGGGGGGGGGGGGGGGGGGTGGGGGAAAAAAGGAAAGGCAAGGACAAGAGATCAGGAGCAGATCAGCGGTGATGGAGGCTGTATGGCAAACTAAGTAAGATAATGAGAGGAGACATTCCATATGTCTGAAAGAAAAGGTCTTCACCAGTGCATAATTCCGTCATTGTATATGGGCAGAAACATGGACTCTTTCTGTAAAATGGAGAAGAAATTGAAATCAGCTCCACAACATGGAAGGCATCACTTTCAAAGAAAGGACGACAAATACTGGGTCGAGAACAACCAACCTACTCAGACCTCTTGAAACAGCTCAAGGAAGAAATGGAATGGGCAGGTCACAGTTTGTAGATGGTCAGCCAACAGTTGTGGGACACAAACAGCAGTCACAACTTGGAGACTATGATGGCAACAGAAACGGGAGACATGCAAAAGAATGGAGGGATGAACTTTATAGTTACTGGGGGACCGTGGAATGTGGTTCAATAAAGGCTAGGATAGAGTTGGCATGGCATAGTCATACGGGCTTTCGGTCGCAGCATGGCTGATGACAGCTGATGATCTAATTATGATGATACACACATGCTTCAAGGCCAAATGTTGACATGGTCTGTCTGACAGCCCGACTAGCTGTTAGTACAGAGATTAAAACCATTCAGCTTATCTCCAAATGCCCCCTACTACTGCCAAATGGACTAGCCTGGTCTTGCACAAATGAGGACAATTGTCTGTTTCACATTCACCTTGAGATATATCTTCCCTTTTAATGTGCCCTTCAAGAAGGAGATATATAGTAGGTGCTTCCTCAGGGTGAAAAATGAAGGAAAAATGGTCTGAATGCTATCAAAATTCAATACACATAACTTTCTAAATCAGTTTTGTATATAGCCACTCTCATAAAATATGTAAATTATACTCAGTGTTAAATTAAAGTAAAGTATCGGCTGTTAAAAGTGCCCTAATATACTACTGTGCAAAACTAACCCCTTCTACTATTTTGCCTTTCAGGCTTACTGATAAGGACTGTTTTCCATTTGAATGATGCTGCAATGCTTTGGCTTCGCAAGTGATTACGATTTTTCTAAAAACACTCCTGTCATTCTAAGAATTCCTTTGGCGATACAAAACAAAAGCCAGGCCTTAACAAGGATGACAGGTCTTGGGTATTACAAAAAAAAGGTGGATAGTTTACATCCATTTCTAATTTGAACAGAAACCACGCGCTCAGATTTTGCTGAGGAACGCATGATTGGAAGGTTAGGCCTTGTTTACTACATTCGTCAGTAGGTTTTTTTTGCACATGAAGTATATTCATTATTGCTTATCTTCAAAATGGCTCAGATGATCCTGAAAATAAGAGATATCACCAATCAAACAGGTTTCAGCTCATAACGTGGTAGAGAATCCCTTATTATGATATTATTGGATTTTGGCGGCCATATTAAAGCCGCCCTTCTCCTGGCAACCTGGACATCCATAGATTGGGCACCTATCTGAAAAATTTTAGTCTTAATCATGCTACTACTGTGTAAATGGTACTTTATCACAAGTGCACAATTCGTCAGATATAGATAGCTTACAGCTTAACTAAATTAACATTATTAATAGCACCAACCTATCTTGAAGGATGAGCGGCGTTAATATTATAATAAAAGCAGAAATAATAACATTGTGAAAAATAGCTAAATATAATAACAAAACAATAATATACTAAATAATTCATAATATGTGATTAATATAAGAATATAGAATACAAATAATAGTAGAATAACTCTTAGACTGCCATTGCCTGTAATCGATTCAATACCTGATATTTTCGCTGGGATTGTGTTGTTGTAGCAGAGACGCTTGAGGAAGCAAGCTGGGAGACGATTCGGCAGCGGCGAGAAGCATTCAGAGTGATTCACCAATACCGTCAGCAGAGTCAGTCATCACTACAGTCAACCACAGCCCAAGTACAGCAACCAGTTAATCTATGACTCTTTTTGCATTGCACATTGCATTAGATACCCAGCTGGCACAGTCATCCCAAGAAACACCAGTATCAGTATCTTATGCTTACCAACGGATGTGGGGCCGCACATTGCACCCAATCAAATAACACATGCCCAGTACTAACGAACTAGCATGATGAACAGCAGCCCGCTCGGGGGTTGTTATGTTCACCACTTTAAGAACACTGAACATAATAATTCGTCTTACAGCGGATCATGGGTCGTATGTTACAACCCTCTCCAGTTTCGGGATCGGAATCGGTAAGCTGGGGTAGCGAGAGGAGTTGGATGCTGCGTGTTATCCGCAAACAGCTTATTCGCGCAGAGCTCCTATGTCACTGGTATTTTGGTTGACAAGTGGGTCCATTTTACTGAATTCCTAGCTGCAATGCCCGTGTAGGATTCAGTTGAATCAGCTCACGTGTTGTTTGATAATACCAGTTTTTGGCTCGGCTTTGTGCCCCTCCTTTGATAACCCTGAATCCCCCACTGATCTCAAGCTCAGGGGTCGTATATGGTGCACCCTGAGCTGCACCTTCCTAAGAAAATGCGAACGCCATGACAGCGAACAAGCAGGTGCCCGGCCATCCCCCCCCCCCCCCCCCCCCCCCCCTCAAGATCGTCGATGCACAGTACAAGGAGTAGCGTTCCACCAAGCCGCAGCCCAGACCAATGTGGATATGTCGAAATCCCTAGACATTGCTTTGCAACATTTCGCACAGTCCTCAGCTTCAGGCCTAACGGCTAATCTTGGCACGAGGACACTATATATGGCCCACAAGGGGCTCACAGACAAAATAGTGTCTCAGCCAGTTAAGTGGTGTTCTCAATACGTTCTAAGCCCTCTCAAGGACCAGAGATGGGAGCTGCAGAAAGGTAATAGCCTGATAGTTCCTACAGCGAACCTAGTAAGAAAGAGGTAAGCAATATTAATAGTGAAAGACAGCATTTGTGATTCACATTTATCTTTGTTGGGAAGCATGTAAACGAATTACTGATATAGGCTTTAAATGTCTTTAAATATAAATAATTTTTTCTGAAAATAGTTGATCTAGGCGTGTATTGTATGAACACAAATTCCAGGAAGAGCGAGAAACTGAACCCCAATTCATGGGCAGCCATCGGCACCGATACGCCGTAAGCAGACTGCCGGTAAGCTGGCAACGCAAATAGAAAGCGGAGTGAAGTCTTGTCCGTTCAATGGGGGCATCGTCCAGCATACAGCACCATTTTAAATCAATAATTTATCAAATTATAATAAACCATAAAGAGATAACAGATCAAGTAAGAAACGGTAACAATCAAATATTCAACATCGGAGCTCCGATAAGTGCATGTTCGGTTGCTTTAGTTGAATTATCTACTTAAATATGGGGAATGTCTTCAATGCGTAGATAGCTTTATTGATGTAATTTAGTTGCCTTACTGGAGAAGCGTACTCCACTTCATATTTGATAAATAAATCTGGGCTAAACAAAAGTCACTATAGTAACCAAAGTTATAATTACAAGTCATTAAAAGGTAGGATTTTACACGTACATGAGGAAAACTCCACCTAATAGAACTAGCTATAAGAAACTAAACCGCTATTTGATCTTTAAACATAATCGCTCAATAATAATAAGCCGTTAAGAGCTACTAAAAGCTACGTTTGTTTAACAATTAGCAAAACGATAAATATAGCATCAAAACACCGGGGTGATACAATAAAACCAAACTAGATTAGTAATAGCAGTAAAGGGACAAATCATAAGCTTATCTATGAAATTCCAGTGTGTTTTAACAACTTCTTCGAAAGCGGGTAGGTGCCTACATCAGGTTACACAATACCAGACGCAAGCACACTGTTAGATTACTTCTCTTTTGCTAGTGATGCCGGGAAGTCTTAAGGTATCGCTATTCAGGATGGCATTTTGGCACAGGGAAAAAAAGCTGTAATGGGTTTTTGCATCCTTCAGCAATCACATCTTTCACCGTGTCACTCATTATTTTGTATCTGTTCAACTTAAGGGCCATGACCGGAATCGCTAACAGCCTCATCTCCAGAACCCCATTTTTTACCGGGGCATTTAGGTATCGGCAATAGCTACCCATTTTCTCATTTCCCCTATGAATCTTTGGGCTAAGGGGTGTTCGTTGGATGGTATGAGCGAAAATGTGCCCCATTTTCTTCGCCCAATTTAAAATTTACAGAGTACTCTATGAGGCTCTCTCACGTTCAAGCAGATTGAAGTCTCGTCGCAAGCTTTACAGATGAGTTTTTTTTAGGGGGAAGGCCATCTATCATAATGAATAATTGATGTGTTACATACTTCATCCGGGTTGTCCTCCATTAATATACAAAACAACTACAGACCTATTTCTGTTCGTCCATGTATTTTCAGAAAACTTCGTGCGTCCTTGTTTTATCATGCATTTGCATAATCTATTTATAAATAAATAAAAAAAATAATCATCACTCAATAAAAATGAATAATTTATAATTCTTTAAAACACAGTAAGTTGCATATATATCTTATATATATATATATATATATATATATATAATATATATTGTATATATTAATATATTATATACTCGTTGTATTGGATTACCGTCGTCGCACACTCTACTCTGGGTATTGGGCAATAGCAAGTCTGGTTCAACAAAAATTGTACTAAGCTACATATAATTCCACCACTGCTGGTGGTATATTTGGTCCTTCTATGGGTTTATGTCACCATCTCTAAGCTTTGGTACCATCATATCATGGCAGCCACTTAGCTAAAATGCTTCACTGTGGCCTCATGTGTATTATTTTGTTGGGTGGTTCAAATTTTTCCTCACGACATTGGTCAATTGCATGCTTTCTAGCGCTCACAATAAGCAACAGTAATTGTCAGTTGTTCATCTCTTTTGGGGGTTCTAATTTTTATTATTGAGTCCTGCTTAATCTTTGAATTTATAATGAAGCACTATCGACCAACCTTCCCTTAGAAGGTTCTGGTTTGTGGGAATTTCATATGGAGTAGGAAACCTTAATTCCTCCAGAACTGCACTTCCTTATAACACACTGTCTCTCACACAATCGCACTAATTTTGAGACCAGTGGGAAGGTCCCACTCTGTCACAAACGCGTGCCTGGGATAGTGAGCAATAGCCATTACAGGGGCATAGGATCCTTTGTTAAATACTATCACAAAGACCGCAAGGGCATTCATAGGCCATACATCAGACTTTTAAGTACTTAATATTCCTCTTTGCACTCTGGCGGCGGGGGGGCAATTCCTGTGTAAGTATAAGCACATATAACACCTAATTCATTTGCATTTGTGACGTCTTTTTCAACATATGCAGGTCATTTGGGAGGCCGCCTAGGAGAGCCAACCTAGACTAGGCTTGTTTGGGCTCATTAAGTGCATTAATCGCTGATTCGGAATATGGCCCAGTGAATAATAGATGTCTTTGTAAGTTTTATATGAGGTAAAATAAAAACAATTGGCATATACTAATGCCGGCCCTCACGCAAACAGCTACACTTGAATCTTCTGGTAATTCTATAGCTTAACTTTCAGTCAACAATAAGCATCACTACAATCTACGCTTAAACTAATCAAAAAGGTCACTCTTTCAACTACAACACAAGCTAATTCAAGCTGAGCCAAGGGATGAAAGTCATTACTTAGCTTAAGTTCTGTACTCTTTCACTTAAATTTTCCATAGATTTGTGTCATATAGTATGTATGAGTCATCATGTTTATACCGTGGTATGATTGTGCATGTTTGGTATGTTATGTTGTGTCATGTTTGTTATTTTAAGTTGTCATCACAACTGGCAAACGGCATTTTTCGCTTGCCCGATTGTGGAAAGCAGGGGGTATTTCTTTCGTTAATATAGGAAGCTGATGATAAAACAAAAAAAAAAAAAAAAAAAAAAAGAAAAGAAATAAAAACAAGCAAACAAACAACAAATAATGCTTTCTTTAAAAAAAAATAAAAAAATAAAAAATAAATAAATAAAGGAAAAAAGAAATAAATAAATAAATAAATAGATAAAAAATGGTTAAAATAAAATTGCTTTCTTTCTCTCCCAGTCATTTATCAACACAGTTACAATTCTTCTCGCCGCTGTTGGCGTGGCCGAACCATTAATGGTCGGACCATTAATGGCCCGGTTGGCGCTTGAGATGTTTCAATCGTTTCAAACTTGAAACATGTTGCGAACGGCTGCACCAGCCGGGAAATCCTAAATTCGGTATATGTTATTCCTCAGAAGTTGAGAAATATGTAAGTGGAGTTCAGGCTGTATTCATTGTTTTACACTGAGAGATTACTGTTGGATGGTTACCGGTAATTTGACTCAAATATCTCAAATGTGTCAAGCAGTTTAAACATGAAGTTTTGAGAAAGCAATATGGTGTTAGACACAGAAAATCCCTGCTGTATTCATTATTGGTTACCGGGATACCCGTGAGCTCAGGCTGTATTCATACTTTTACACTGAGAGATTCCTGTTGCATTGTTACCGGAATTTTGGAAATGTCGCAAATTGTGTTATGCAGTTTAAACGTGAAGTTTTGAGAGAACAATATGGTGCTAGACACAGAAAATCCCTGCTGTAGTTGTTACCGGGATACCCGCGCTATACTTGTTACCCGGGAAAGTTATATCTCACGTTGTATTTGTTACCGGGATACAGAAAATCCATGTTGTATTTTGTTACCTGGATAGCGGATACAGAAAATCCCTGTTGTACTTGTTACCGGGATACAGACAATCTATGTTGTATGTGTTACCTGGATACCCGTGCTGTACTTGTTACTGGGGAAACTTAGTTACGGATATATCTCACGTTTAATTTATAACTATTTCTACTGTTTTTCTCACATTTATATTGGTTACTGCCGAAATTAAAGATGGATTGGTTGGATCAATGGCATTTCTTTGTCCTGTGGCTTTTATGACCAGTGTGTATGATTTAAACTTCATGATAGTTTTAATATTTCATTGCTAAGTGAAGAAACTTGAAAAGTTTAGAGTGTTAGGTTGTTTTGGCAATCTGTTTGAAACAGATTTATGCAAGTAAAGTGTGAGTGTCAGTATTTTACTGGAATTATTCTCGAGTTAGCAATTGTATCCTCAACGACGTGAAATCAATTATTTTTGATACTTAAAACATTTCGAAAAAATAGCACTGAATAACGTTATACAATCCTTGTAAAATACGCTCACTTTCCTTTGGTAGTTTTTCTTCAATTTTACTTCTCCTCCTCGTCCTCCATTTCTCTTCCTCCTCAACCTCCTCTTCTTCGTTTCCTTGTTTCTTTTTCTGTTTCCGCCTTCTTTCGTCTTTATCACCCTTGAAATATGTTTATCTTACACTCAAACCACCAACCGCCTAAGTTACAGATAGGTTATTCCAGAATAGGGGATAGAGGGATTTGTGACATGAACATTTTAGGCCCAACATTTGCAGGTTCAATTTGGTTATATTTAATAAATTTCTTGAAAATACTGATATATAAGTTATATTTAAGGGAGGGGTATGGGGTCTGAAGCAGTGAACTTTGAAGCGATTTTTCTTAATTTTCCTAAATAGTGGTATATACATGTTACACATCATATTATAGCCCATGTCACAAAGTTTTAAAATTCATGTCAATTTTTGCTCTGGTTGCCATGGTAACCATGTAAGGCCTCTGATTGGCTAAACACTAGAACGAACGTAACTAAATAACTAAACAAGCTACTGGGACGAAACTTGGGTGGCATGTGCAGGGGGTAAACACGCAGTGAACCATGAAGCCGGATTTTTGATACCGTTGCCATGGAAACCGGCAATCGACCAATCACATAATTTCATGGCGTAATTTGAATTTGGAACACAATTTTGAAAATCGGGCTTCATGGTTCACTCGGCCCATATGTGCCAAATTTCATGTGCATAGCATGTAGCATTCCCTAGTTACGTTCGATTTCATTTTGGTTGTTTGCGTATTTTAACGAAACGAGTTATAGACCTCGAAACATTTAGACAAAATTGAGGGGGCTTTTGATGTGAAATATGGATTTTTGTTTAGCCTAGGTTGTTGCTCTCCTAGGCGGCCTCCCAAATGACCTGCATATGTTTGTTCATTTTATACTGAATTATCATAATTATTAATGAAAGAATCATCGAAATCGGTGCATCCATTGTCCCGTAATTAATTTTTGAAATAATTTTCTTAAATATCGCAGGGTGAGAAAACAATAAAATACATAAAAAATCACTTACCCAGTACATTTAATTACTTTGAATTATGGACAAAATAATATGAGTATTTATTACTTCGACTTAGCCAAAATAAATGCGTTACATGGCGTATAAATAATATCTTTTAAAATATCTTAAATATAACCCATTTAAATTTTTCACATGATAAAGTATAGGAGACTATGCGTTTTGGCAATTTTCGAGTACACTGCTTCACTTGGATCAGCCTATCTCCGGAACGGAATGTCCGATTGCGATCGACTAAAAAGCATTTTGTAGATTTACAATCCTCACAATTACCCATTGCATTAGCTCATTTTCGTAATGGAACATTTTTTACCAAAGTCGACCCCATACCCCCCTTAAAGTGTAGGAACTACCAGTATGTACACCCTCAAGATCATCTTCAATCATTGAAAATTTAAAGTTCAAAACAGACTGAAAAAGGCCGAGTTTTATATATTTGTTCATATTTAAGATGGATGTGGCTCCTTAAAATAAATCCCCTATTTTTGTTTAGACACAACAGTTTCACGTGTAAGATTTTGGGGCACACAGACGTTGGTTACTGCCTGTATTATATAAAAATTATATTTTGCTTTTGACATGTTGCAACAAATAAATAGTGGCTCGAAATGTCCGACATTGAGCTGAGATAAGCTCAGGCAATATTTTTCAATGTAAACTGGATGTTTCATAACTTATAACGTTTTGGAGGGCATAGAACTTTAGGACAGCCATTATTATGTCTCGTTTTCTTAAATTTCTCATTTCACATACTTTCTATTCCTTAAAATAATGTATGGCTTAAAATATCTATCAAATTTGAATGAAGTTAACGACCGCTTATACGGTAAGCCTTTTTGTAAACATTCCCAAAAAACCCAAACGTTTCTGAAATACGAGTTTTAATTTTTTTAAAATTCATGTATTAGTAATCTTTAGTTTGCAGAATATCCAGTTAACGCTAAAGAAAATCAAATTTTGACAATATAGTTTAACAAGCCTTTTTTTGATAACACGGTGTCCCAAGGGTGGGGTTGGTTACCACCCGGGCATTCGTTATAAATCACCGACTGCCTACGATGTTGGTAACCAGTGGATACTTTGGTCCTCCGTGTTCTATTGCCTAACATAAGTACGCAAATATCTAGTATGGCGTCATATGACGTCATAAAGTCCGGAAGTTGCCAACATTGCGCATTCCTCATGAGTATAGAAAATGAAATTTAACCGTTGTCTTGACTTGCCGACCTATTCAATTATTATCGATTTTGATCACTAAAGAGCTAATCTTTGGTCAGTATGTTCCACTAATCCGTATTCGTTCGCAATTTTATGTGGGTTTTCTTTGAGATGTTTGGACACGCCCAGGTATGAATACGAATTTTCGATTGTTTGTGAAACTCGATTTATACAAATGTTCATCAGAATCAACACAAACTCAATTTGACCAAAAATCAGTTCGACAGTAATGTCGTGACCACGAACGATATATTATATATTGTAATTGGAAAAATGTATAATTTTTATCATTATATAAATTATCAAGATAAACTTGACCAAAAGAGTATTCTTTGAAAGTGTGAAATTTAACTACTCTTTTTCAGATGGGCCCTGGGTAGTCACTCCAAAAGAGTGCAAATTCACATCTTTTGCATTTTGAGAGTATATATATATATTCTATATCATATCTATAATCTATATATCTATATAATATCTTATTATATATAATATATATAAAGACCCAAAAAAGTAACGCAGCCTGTCTAAATACCCCCAAATTACTAAAACATAATATATCATAGTCCTGTGTTTTGTTCCTTGCCAAATTTTGACACCTTTCTTGCCCCATTGTGATACAATATCGCCAATCACACTGTCCCATTTTTAAAAACGAAAATGTGTCACCTTGTCAAAGTTGCAACTGACGACATTATTACAAGGTTCAATACCACCATGCATCAGGCATGCATGATGACAACACCTCCACGGGAAGTATGCGGTCTTTCACTGAATGGCAATCAATATGGCTATACCTTTTATTGCAACTTTTAAAAAGGGGAGAATTTTCTTATAATGGCTAGTGTGTTGGCAATAGTTGATCCACAATGGGGCAAGAAGGGTATCAAAATTTACGGAAGAAAACAAACTATTGCATAATAATTTTATGTTTTTCGTGCAAAGTCCAACGGCTTGTAACCCATGGGGGTATTTACACAATGACTGCGGTTACTTTTGGGGGGTCGTTATATATCGCAGACTCGCTGCTGGGATAGAAAACTTTTTTTTCTATTCAGAAACGAGTCTGGTGGGCCCCAGGCACGATGAAGAGGCCCACATTTCTGGATGTTTATACTGACATTTAACTTTTGTATGTTCACGGATTATGTCCGAAATAGCGTTAAAATATTGGCCTGGGCATGTTTACGGGCATGCGACTACTACCGACTTCGGTCACCACTATTAACTTTAAATCCATTGGCCGATCTAGCCAACTTTGAACTTTTGGATTGAAACATATTTATATATTCGCTACGGGACTCCAGTCCTTCCCTCTACAAGAGTGAGTAATGTTACATTTGTGTCAGCAAAACCGTTCGACATGTGAAATTTGTCAGCAATTTTCCCGGTCCATTTTACTTTTTCTCAAGATTCAGCTTCGGCGATACACCTTCATCTGGTATCGAGTGTGCGTACAGGTGTGCGTCAAGTCATCGCGTAAGACACGAGCGGTCCTACAACGCTATCTACGCTTGTTTTTAATGGAATACGCATTTGTCATCCAGCATATACTGACATCATTTATCGCAGGACTCGTCTGCCGGGGATAGAAAACTGTTGTGTTTCTATCAGAACGAGTCTTGGTGGCCCCAGGCCACGATGAAGAGCCCATCATTTCTTGGATGTTTCTACTGGACATTTAACTTTGTTATGTTCAAGGATGATATCCGACATAGCGTCTAAATATTGGCCTGGGCCTGTTTACGCAGCGACTACCACCGACTTCGGTCACCACTACTTTAACTTTAAATCCCATGCCGACGTAGCCTTTGAACTTTGTATTGAAACATATTATATATTCGTACGCCTCCAGTCCTTTTCCTCTACACGGTGAGTACTGTTTACATTTGTCAGCAGAACCGTTCGACAAGTGAAACTTTGTCAGCCAATTTTCCACGGTCCCATTTACTCTAGATTTCAGCTTCGGCGATTCCACTTCCATCTTGGCTCCTGAGTGTGCGGACAGGTGTGCGTCAGTCATCTGCGTAATACACGAGCGTCACTACAACGCTCTTACGCCGTTTACTTGGAATAAGAATTTGTCATCCAGCATATACTTCATCATTTCATCGCAGGATCGTCTGCCGGGATAGGACAACTGTTTTTTTTCTATTCAGAAACGAGTCTGGGTAGGCCCCAGCACTGCTTGAAGAGCCCATTCATTTCTGATGTTTTCTAATGACATGTAACTTTTGTATGTTGCAAGGATATATCCGACATAGCGTTAAAATAGTGGCCCTTTGACTGTGTACGGCATGCGGCCTACTACCGACTTCGGTCAACCATACTTACTTTAAATCCCATGCCGACGTTGCACTTTGAACTTTTGTATTGAAACATTTATTATCGCTACGACAATCCAGTCCTTCATCTACAAGCTGAGTTACTTGTTACATTGTCAGCAGAACCCCCAGTCGACATTTGAACTTTGTCAGCAATTTTCCCGGTCCATTTTACTTCTCAAGATTTCAGCTTCGGCGATATTCACTTCCATATTGTATCCTGAGTGTGCGACAGGTTGCGTCAGTCATCGCTAATACCAGAGCGTCACTACACCGCCTATCACGCGGTTACTTGGATACGCATTGTAATCCAGCCTATATGCATCATTTCATCGCAGGACTCGTCTGCCGGGGATAGAAAACTGTTTTTTTTTATTCAGAACGAGTCTTGGTGGCCCCGGCACTGATGAAGAGCCCATTATTCTTGGCTGTTTCATAACTGAATTTTAAACTTTGTTATGTTCAAGGATTATATCGCCAAGCGTTAAAAATTGGCCTTTGACTGTTTACGGCATGCGACTACTACCGATTTCGGTCACACTACTTAACTTAAATCCCACAGGCCGAACGTAGCACTTTAGACAACTTTGCATTGAAAACATATTATATATTCGATACGACTCCAGTCATTCCTACAAGGTGGTACTGTTACATTTGTCAGCAGAAAACGTTTCGACAGGTGAATTTGTCAGCATTTTCCCGGTCCTTTTAATCTCAAGATTTCGCTTCGGCGTACCATTCAATCTTGTATCATGAGTGTGCGACAGGTGCCGTCAGTCATCGCGTAATACACGAGCGTCACTACAAACGATCTCTCGCTGGTTACTTGGAATACGCATTGTCATCCAGCATATATGCATAATTTCATCGCAGGACTCGTCTGCCGGGGATAGAAAACTGTTTTTTCTATCAGAAACGAGTCTGGTGGGCCCCAGGCAAACTGATGAAGAGCCCATCATTTCTTGGATGTTTCTACTGACACTTAACTTTTGTTATGTTAATGATTATATCCGACCATAGCGTTAAAATATTGGACTTTGGCTGTTTACGGCATGCGGAACACCGCTTCGTCACACTACTTAAATTAATCCCATGCCGACGTAGCACTTGAAACTTTTGTATTGAAACTATTTATATATTCGCTACGACCAGTCATTTCCTTACAAGGGTGTACTGTTACATTGGTCAGCAGAACCGTTCGACATGTGAACTTTGTCAGCAATTTTCCCGGTCCATTTTACTTCTCAAGATTTCAGCTTCAGCGATACCTATCACATCTGGTCTCTGAGTGTGGACAGGTGTGCGTCAGTCATCGCGTAATACCGAGCGTCACTACACGCATCTCTACGATGATTTCTTGGAATACGCATTTGTCATCCAGCATATACTGCATCAGTTCATCGCAGGACTCGTCTGCCTGGATAGAAAACTTTTTTTCTATTCAGAAACGTGTCTTGGTGGGCCCCATGCACTGATGAAAGAGCCTCATTCATTCTGGATGTTCTACTGGACATTTAACTTTGGTATGTTCAAGGCTTATATCCGACATAGCGTTAAAAATAGGCCTTGGGCCTGTTACGGCGAGCGAAAAATAACCGACTTCGGTCACCACTACTTACTTTAAATCCCATGCCGACGTTGCACTTTGAACTTTTGTATTGAAACAGATTTATATATTCAGCTACGACTCCAGTCCTTTCCCCTACCAGGTGAGTCCTTTTAATGTCAGCAGAACACGATTTTCGGCATTTGAACTTTGTCAGCAATTTTCCCGGTCCATTTTACTTCTCAAGATTTCAGGCGGCGAGACCACTCCATTTGTATCGAGTGTGCGACAGGTGTGCGTCAGTCATCGCGTTAATACACGAGAGTCACTACAACGCATGCTCTACGCTGTTTACTTGGAATACGATGGTCATCCAGCATTCTACTGCATCATTTCATCGCAGGGACTCGTCTGCCTGGGATAGAAAACTGTTTCTTCTATTCTAGAAAACGGTCTTGGTGGGCCCAGGCGGCCCCATGAGGAAGAGCCCATCATTTCTGGGATGTTTCTACTGACATTTAACTTTTGTTTATGTTCAAGATTATACCGAATAGCGTTAAAAATTGGCCTTTGGCCTGTTTACGGCATGCGACCACATACGACTTCGGTCACAACTACTTAACTTTAAATCCCATGCCGACGTTGCACTTTGAACTTTTGTATTGAAAACATATTTAATATTCGCTACGACTCCAGTCCGTTCCTCTAACAATTGGAGTATGTTTACAATTTGTCAGCAGAACCGTTTCGACATGTGAACTTTGTCAGCAATTTTCCCGGTCCATTTTACTTCTCACGATTGCAGCTTCGGCGATACCACTTCCATCTTCTTTTGTATCTGAGGTGACGACAGGTGTGAGTCAGTCAAGCGTACTACACCGAGCGTCACTACAACGGCATCTCTACGCTGTTTACTTGAGATAAGATTGTATCCAGGGCATATACTGCATCATTCATCGCAGACGCGTTGACTGGATAGACACTTTTTTTTTCTATTCAGAACGAGTCTTGTGGGCCCAGGCACTGATGAAGAGCCAATCATTATTGGAGGTTTCTACTGACATTTAATTTTGTTATATTCAAGGATTATATCCGACATAGCGTTAAAATATTGGACTTTGGCTGTTACGGCATGCGACAAAATACCGACTTCGCGTTCACCACTACTTACTTTAAATCCCATGCCGACGTTGCACTTTGAACTTTTGTATTGAAACATTTATTATTGGCTCGACTCAGTCCTTTCCTCTACAAGGTGAGTACTGTTTTACATTTTTTTTTTGTTTTTCCCCCAAGCGAACCTGGTTCGACGTTGAACTTTGTCAAAATTTTCCCCGGTACCATTTTTTGCTTTTTTTCTCAAGTTTTCACAGCTTCGGCGATACCACTTCCATCTGTTCCTGGTGTGCGACAGGTAACCGTCAGTTCATCGCGTATTACAGACGTCACTACAAATACAACGGCATCTCTACGCTGTTTTACTTGGAATACGCAATATTTGGTCATCTCGCATATACTGCATCATTTTCATCGCAGGACTCTTCTGCCTGGATAGAAACTGTGTGTTTTTCTATTCAGAAAACGAGTTTTGGTGGACCCCAGGCAGATGAGAGCCCATATTGCTTGGATGGTTTAGCTACATTTAACTTTGTTTATGTTCAAGGATTATATATAGACCCTAGGTCAAAATATGGCCTTTGGCCGGTTTACGGCATGCGACTACTACCGATTTCGGTCACCACTACGTAACTTTAAATCCAGGACGACCGTAGCACTTGAAATTTGTATTGAAAAAAATTATTATATATTCGCTACGACTCCAGTCCTTTCATCTACCAAGGGGGCGTACGTTAATTTGTCAGCAGAACCGTTCGACATGTGGAAATTTGTCAGCAATTGTCCCGTCCATTTTACTTCTCAAGATTTCAGCTCGGGATACCCACTTCCATCTTGTATCCTGAGTGTGCGACAGGTGCGCGTCAGTCATCGGCGTATTCACGAGCGTCACTTACAACGAATCTATACGATGGTTACTTGGATATACGCATTTGTCATATAGCATATACGCCATCATTTCATCGCTAGGACTCGTCTGCCTGGGATAGCAAACTGTGTTTTTTTTTATTCGAAACGAAAAAATCATTTGTGGGCCCAGGCACTGATGAAGAGCCCATCAGTTCGTTGATGTTTCTACTGACTTTAACTTTTGTTATGTTCAAGGATATATCCGAACTAACGTTAAAATATTGGCCTTTGCCTGTTTACGGCATGCGACTACTACCGATTTCGGTCACCACTCTTAACTTTAAATCCCATGCCGACGTTGCACTTTGAACTTTTGTACTATTGAAACATATTTATATATTCGCTACGACTACAGTCTTTCCTCTACAAGGTGAGTACTGTAACATGTCTAGCAGAACCGTTGCGAAATGTGAACTTTGTCACAATTTTCCCGGTCCATTTTGCTTTCAAGATTTCAGCTTCGGCGATTACCACTTCCATCTTGTATCCTGAGTGTGCGACGGTGTGCGTCAGTCATAGCGTAATACACAAGCGTCACTACAACGCATCTCAACGCTGTTTACTTGGAATACGCATTGTCATCCCAACATATACTGCATCATTCATGAGAATCGTTGCCTGGATAGAAAACTGTTTTTTTTTGTTTTGTATTCAGAAACGAGTCTTGGTGGGCCCAGGCACGATGAAGAGGCCCATCATTTTTGGATGTTTCTATGACATTTAACTTTGTATGTTCAAGGATTATATCCGACCTAGCGGTAAAATATTGGCCGTGGCCTGTTTACGGCATGCGACTATACACGAATTCGGTCACAACTACTTAACTTTAAATCCCATGCCGACGTAGCACTTTGAACTTTTTGTATGAAACAGATTTATATATTCGCTACGACTCAGCCTTCCTCTACAAGGTGGTACGGTTACATTGTCAGCGAACGTCGACATGTGAACTTTGTCAGCAATTTCAGCAGGGTCCATTTGTACTTCTCAAGATTTTCAGCTTCGGCGATACCACTTCCATCTTGTATCATGAGTGTGCGACAGGTGTGCGTTCAGTCACGCGTAATACACGAGCGTCACTACAAGAATCTCTACGCTGTTTCCTTGGAATACGCATTGTCATCCAGCATATAATGCATCATTTCATCGCAGACTAGTCTGCCTGGCTAGAAAACTGTTTTTTCATTCAGAAACGAGTCTTGGTGGGCCCAGGCACTGATGAAGAGCCCTCATTTCTTGGATGGTATGCTACTGACATTCGAAATTTGTTATGTTCAAGGATTATATCCGACATAGCGTTAAAATTGGGCCTTTGGCCTGTGTACGGCATGCGACACTACAGATTCGAGTCACCATACTTAAACTATATAGATATATATATATATAGATAGATAGATATGTCTATTAATATATATATATATATATATAGATATATATATTATATAAAAATTGATGAACCTAGTGGAACGGTAGTTGTTACTCGAAGTTTCACGCTTGTGCGAGTTGTCTGATGATCGCACATCTGGCTGCTATCGGTTGGATGCGAAGAATATATAAGCGTTTTGGCGGAGTCGTAGATAGAAGTGTGGTGTCCGTCGAGGGCGGCATGAGAGGGAAGGTGGCAAATTGCGGACGGCGGAGGACTAGGTAGTTGTTGATACTAGTGGATGCTGGAGTGGTTTGATAAGTAGAATTTGTTCTCGTGGCGGCACTTGGCTATTAGTTCGGGTCGCTTGTTGAGTAACTTGGAAGAAAAAGAGAAATAATGCTTGTGTCACCAAAGAGAAAAAATGACCTTTGTCGTAACAAAAGAGAAAAATGACTTGTGTCACGACCTGTTCGACGTCACCATGGGCAGCTACGCCGGCGCTGAAGTTTGTGATCTCATCGGCTTGTACATCCTAAACATACTATCCAAGAAGTTCGACAAGGGGAAAATAGGACGAAAATAGGACTCAACAGAGACGACGGCTTAGCAGTTTTACACAGAGCATCCGGCAGAATCAGGAAATACATCATCAAGACATTCAGAGATCTCGGCCTCAACATCACCATCGACTGCAACCTGAAAGTTACCAACTTCCTTGACATCACTCTCAACTTGGACAGCGGCAAATACTACCCATACCGCAAACCCAACGACCGACCAGTCTAGATCCACACGCTCTCCAACCAGCCGCCGAACATCATTAAGAACCTACCAGCCTCCATAAGCAGACGTATATCAGATATTTCATATACGACAAAGATACCTTCGACACCGCATCAGCATTCTACAACGACGCTCTGAAGGCCAGCGGATACAACGACGAACTCACATATATACAAGGAACCGTGCAGCAGGACCACCCGCAAACGTAAATGTACGTGACATCACCTGCTTCAACCCGCCTTTCAGCAAGAACGTCTCCACCAACATCGGACGACCATTCCTCAAGCTCATCGACAAACATTTCCCAGCCGGATCCAAACTCAACAAGATATTCAACCGGAACACCGTCAAGATCAGCTACAGCTGCATGCCCAGCATCATCAAAACCCACAACAAGAAGATCGCCGCAAAGGATAATCAACCTACACAACATGGATGCAATAAGGAACTGTGCCCACTGCAAGGACGCTGTTTGAAACCTAACATCCTCTTCAGCGCCGAAGTCAAAAGTAGCCAAGGAGGACTTGACCAAACTTTACATCGGACTGACGGAACCACCTTTCAAGACTAGATTCAACAACCACAAGACACCCTTCAGAAATGAAAAGCACCAGAACAGCACAGAACTCTCAACCCTACGACATCACATGGTCGATTGTATCCAGCGAGAAGCTGGCTATCATCAATGCTGACAAACGCAGACTACTCAATAAGTGACCCGAACAGATATCCAAGTGCCGCCACTAGAACAAATTCTACTTAGCAAACCACTCCAGCATCACCTAGGATAATACGACCACCATACCTCTCCGTCGTCCGCAATTGTCATCTTCCACCTCATGCCGCCCTCTACGAGCATCAACTTTTTTCTACGACGTCCGCAACACCGCTATATATTCTCCGCATCCACCAAATAGTAGCCACCAGCTAGTTGTCTGATGATCGCACAAGCGCGAAACTCCGAGTAACAACTACCGTTCCAGCAGGTTCATTATATATCTCGCTCTGCTTTCGAGCATTGAGCACTCTGCATGAAGATTTTTTTTTTCATGTGGGGATAAGCTTCTCCTGGTTTACTGGCTAGCATAATATTTTTTAAATTTTAGTGAAGGAAGTAAGTTATCCCCAGTTCTAGTGGTAGTGTTGTGACGATAATCCACTCGGGATTATTGTAGCCAAGTAACGATGTGTAATTCTTGACTAGCATTTACTTTAGCACACTGTGGAATTTCATGCATCAAGTGTTCGTTGTTTTGCTTGACGCACAAGCTGGTGAGATGACGTCGATATCGTGCTTTTCGGTGTCTGGCACTTTTTGCCGAGTCCCCGCAAGGTACGGACGTCGACTCACCACGCTGGTCAAGATACTTTAGGTTTACGATGTTGATAGATGCCAGCATCTTTACAGCTAGGCATGGGGCACGAGTAGTAAATTATTAAACTCTTCATTGCCATGATGTTTCTTAAGGGTAAGGTTCATTGAATGCTTGATTATGTGAATGAGTTCTGTCCAACATAAACTACTCTAAATGTATTCCTTGTTCCGCCTTGTTTAATTTAAGTGTTAGTATGTTTCTCCATTAGGTATAATTTCCTCAGCCATGTCAGCGGTCCCTTTTTGGAACTCCAAATCCTGTACCTCTCAGCTGCCTGCCTTTGAGCTCTACCCCTCCCTAAGCACAAAATTTCAGTATACGAGTAGCATGGAAAGACAGTTGAATCGCAAACGTATCATGGTCTAATAGTGTTTATACCCTTACCTCTTTCCGATACGGCCGGGCAGTAAGTTCTGCTAATCCTTTTCCTAACGACTGGAGTGGGTTTTACGCTGGTGTCGCTAAGATGCAGAAGCTTCTTAGTAGCAGGACTTCCTATAGTTGCTACACAACAAAAATTTAAAACAAAATTTTTTAAAAAATTTTCCTGAGCTTGAAATAATGAAGCACATTCAATTTTCCTCAAACGAATATTGCTAAACTCGACTCGTCTGATTGAATAAAGTGGCCCCGGAAGTGACACAGTTTTCTGATTAGTTTGTTTGCAACGTTTCAATTATGTTTTTCTTCAAATTTGGCTTCATTTTGTTTACACCTATCCGAATCTGTAAAACCAGGTACACATTCATGATTTCATAATAATAATAGTGGGATTTGCGCTTTTTACCTGAGGATTCAAAGCGCCTGGCCATTATCATTACGCTGCCATCAGAAAATCGTCAGAATCATGTCGCTTCATTAAGGTTTGCTGCCAGGCCAACTAGCGCACTACCTATCAACACTTAGAGGTTACACACCACTAACTCACTTATACACAGTAGTCTATGGGAAAAATGGCAACTTTGAGCATGTTTCTTTCACATTTAAAACTCTCACAGAGGAAAAAACAACAACATCACCCCAAAGTACAAGCTGAAATCACCAAATAACCAAATTTTTAACATATGATGACCAGAAAAAATTTTAGTTACGAATCACCAAACTCGAACGATGTCAGACCGGCAACCCAAGATTCTCTATAGTCGCCAAAGCCAGTAATTTGCAAATCGATGTGAAATTGATGACCGCGGAGTAAATTTCCTCAAATTCACTGTCCAAATGCCGCTTAGTTTGAGAAAACATACCAGTCTACCATGAAATTTCATCACTTTCTTAATATAACTATAGTGCATTTTCAGACATTTTAAAGCACTTTTTCCAGATGCCATGCAAGAAAGTAGTCCACCCAAGATTTTTTATCCTTACGGCAGCCAGGTTAGTGGTGTATAACCTAGATTGTGATATTCCCCCTAACAGCTCCCATTTCACTCCTGGGTGGAGAGAGGCAAGCGAAGTAAAGTGCCTTGCCCAAGTGCTCAACACATTGGCCGCAGCGGGACTCGAACCCATGACCCTTAAATTATGAGCCGGTCGTCGTATCCACTAGACCACATGTGCCTCATGATCGGTCCGTGTTGTTTATCGCCGTTTGAGTAAAAATATGGGTGCAAAAGGGATCTACTTCAATGCAATCATACATCGCAAATTACACGAATGAGTTTGAAGTTTTACCATTTTTGGAAGTGGAATAATACATCCATTTCAATCGGCAAGTAAATTTATCGCATTTTCCTAGTACGTACGATATACTCTGAGCTGGACAAAACACCATGGTCCCAACCGGACCACTTGCAGGCCTTATAAACAGTGGCGTATTTTTTTTGACATGGGGGAGGCGGGGTTGATGAAAATTTATGAATGAAACAGGGTTTGCTGACAAGATCCGTTGCTAGCACATGTGCGTGCGAAGCGGCCTAATAATTTAAATCTCAAACTTGTTAATCTACACTTCTCCTTGTTGCCATGGAAACCAGAGTTTTCTAAATTGTTAAAACTAGTAAATTTGCAAACATCTGGTTATCTTATTAATTAATGAAATATGATCAACTTTTCAACAATGAGGTATGGTGTGTTCATATTAAGATATGCATTTCTTAAAAATATTGAAATTTTTGTTGCCATGGAAACGTTACTATATCCTTTAATTGAAAAAATTTGAGTCAAAATTCATATTTATTCACATATTTTGAGTCAAAATTCATATTTATTCACATATTTACAATTGAAAATAGATTTGGAAATATTATTGTAACAAACCTGCAGCAAAGAATTTAAATGTTTTAAAATTATAATGCAGTACTTTAGTACAATCCACATGTTTTCTGGCATGAGAACTGATTTTATCTAAAGCCTGCAACTGAAAAAAATCGAGTTGTTCTAAACATTGTTACACGTACTTCAATTGTGGGGATTGATTAGGATACGTCCATGAAATTTATTCAAGTGCACTGCAATATCAATTTTGACAATTTAGGGAAATATCACAAATTTTCTTATTCTTCTCATTTCAGAATAATAACCCAATAGAATGCAGAACTTTTTGACATCATATTGTAGAAAATATTGCCAGCAATGACTTTGCATGAAATAAAAGTGTTTTGAAGTGTTAAGGATGGTGTCAAGGATAGTGTTTTTGTTTTTACACTATTTTCTGTTTTTTTTCACTATTTTAAACATGAACATGTGTTCTATCATTACCAACAAAGGTTATCCACTGCAGACTACCCTGTCCTGGATTCTTTGCCAATTTAACACAGCTATTTTGAACATTTTAAGTCACAAAAGCACATGGTCTTAACGGCGGTAATTTAAGCACATTTTACGCCGTCAAGCGTAACGCGCAGCATCGCTTCGCGCGGTGAATTTTACTGCGTAATGAAGCGGACGCGTGTTTAAATTTAGTTTTGCGTGAACGCATCCTGGAAAAAACGAAAAATAATATTTGAAAATGTAAACAAAGCGGTAATTTAGACCAGATGAAACTTCTTCTTTTTCTTCCGATTTCTTGACTTAGAGGCAAAAGATGTTTGATTCGAAAGTGCAGAATTTTAAGAGTTTGTGCTGTTGCTCGAAAGTAACAATTTTGTCATAAAATTAAAGGAAATTAAAAGTGATAAGCTGTCCTTATAAAAAATTATATACTACTGTCCATTCAATTAGCTTAGACCCTCGGTTTTTAATTAATATTAGAGAAGGTATTAGTGCCGGGAGAAAATCGTGAAAGAAAAGTTGGTATTCATCTAATTACCCAACAAGATTTTGAAGGTGCGTGCTGAAAAATATTTCTTCACATCCAATTCTATTCAATTTCTGCGATTTTTGGCCATCAATCGGCAAGGAATCGGAACCAGCCGAATATTCGTAATGAGCATAAACTTTTTTTCAGGAATGTTCCATTTATAAGATTGGTGTGTTAAACGTTGCATCGCTCTTTGATAGTAGAAAACATTGATCGATATCATCAACATTGCTTGTAATGTATAAATAGCGTCTATTTTATTCCCGGGATTTTTAATAGTCAATCATTACCCTGATCAACTTTTGTGTTATTCATGGTGTGTTTATAGATGATGTGACGTCAATGTTTACAAACGCAACTTAACACCTAGTCTACTGACGTGTCGAGGTGCAAAAGACATCACATACAGCTAGAGCACTATTCAATGGGCTATTTATACTAATTGACCGCGAATTTTAAAAGCGCAAGCCATACAGGGTGGGTCAAAAAGATTTACACTCGTTTTGTCTAAATTTTTCTAAAGCAGTGAAAAATTTACCAAAGATACCGACCATCACATATAAAACTAGGTTATTTCACCTACTAGAGAAATTTTGAATTTTGATTTTTGAACTTTGCATTGCGAAGTTATGCTAACTTAAAGATAGGTACCCATTTTTCACTCTGTCCACGGAATCACTGTTGTGGAATTTGGCCAAAGAGACTTTGGATAAGTCTACACAAGTACATCATGACATTCTTCGCTTGCTTTGATACCTTTTTGTACACCTTCACCATGAAAAATGTCGAAACTATTTCATTATTCTGAAATCAATAACAAATTATGGAATCTTACACCCATATTTTGAAGCATTACTTCAATAAATGTTCGAAATTGTTCACATATCTTTTCGCGGAAAGTGAATGCCAATATGTGGGCAATCCTGTGCAATACAGCCAGTTGACCCACATTTTCCACCGACTCCATAACCTAATTGGGTTGGGGGGCTACTTTGGAGAATCAATATTTGAACATTACACACATTCAACGTCCACCTGCCTTTCCCTTTGCATCTCAATCCTTTCCTCTCCCTTCCCTCTCTTTTCTCTACTCCCTTTCTGCTTGTCCTTTTCCCACTTTCCTGCTTTACCGCTATTAAGCTTATTTCCTTGGTCATGTTGGTAAGGGGGGGGGGGGGCAATGCGTCCCCTTCCCCCTGCTCCTGTTACGCTACTTTCATTGACTATTGTTAAGAAATATTGTCAACAACAGTTGTTATGGATTAGGTAAACTAATGGTTACTTTAGAACAAAATACAAAAAGTTATTGAGCATTTAGATGACATTATTAAACTCAATGGCTTTTGCTGCTGTGGACGTGAAGAATTGTACAACCGTGGTCAATATGGTTTTTGGCGGCTTTCCGTTAATTTACCATATCTGCAATATGCGAAAAGGTAAACTTTAGATTTTTTTACCAATGACAGTGGATATAATGAGCTATTGTTTCCATGTATAAAAAAAATTCTGGACTTGTTCAATATTTTAAATATTTTTCTGAAATCGAGTGTAAATCTTTTTGACTCACCCTGTACAGGTGCTCACGCATACCGCCGGACAACGCTTTGTTTCTTACCCGGCGGTGATGTTACTTGGTACATCTTCTATACAAAAATATGTCGCTTAAAACTTTCAAAGAAATACAAATACAATAGATTCTTTGTATAAGAGAAGATGACACAATGTGAGCAGGTCACTGACCGACCAAAATCTTCTGGTCCGCCGATATTGATAGTGGGTATCACTACATTGATAGATAGTCGCTTCCTACCTCGTATGTATAATACCAAAGACCACCTCACACGTCATTTGTTAATGGTACCATACGATGGACAGATCATTTGCAACTTTGAGGGGTAAAGGGTCAAATTTCAATAGATTTGTAGGTAAAATTCCATCCATATGTTTTGAAATTTAAAAATCCTGTTGGTTAAATTTAGGTAAAATTCCATCCATATGTTTTGAAATTTAAAAATCCTGTTGGTTAAATTTAGGTAAAATTCCATCCATATGTTTTGAAATTTAAAAATCCTGTTGGCTAAATTTAGGTAAAATTCCATCCATATGTTTTGAAATTTAAAAATCCTGTTGGCTAATTTCGTAAATACAAACTTTTCTTTCACAATGTTTTCCCTACACCTCTACCTTCTCTAATATTAATCAAAAACCGAGGGTCTAAGCTAATTGAATGGACAGTTGTCCTGCTTCCTTCTCCCTTGGTAAAATGGATGCACACTGTGTAGACACATAGAAGATGCTTCCTCTCAAAGTTGTTGTCAACTGTGCTTGTACGCTGACCCATGCATGAATACGCATTCTGATTGGCTGGTTCAGTGACCTTTGGTTGTGTGAGTTGTGCTTCCTTTCCCTTGGTAATTTGGTAAGTAGACTTGCTTCCTTTTTGTTATGCTAATTACTGGGTAATTAAAGAGATCTGAGTGCTTGGGTCATGATTACTGTGTTCAACATGTTCATTTACATCACCTAAACCCAAAAACTTAATTTTGAAGAAAATGGTCAATACTTCGTTTTGCCTTGGTAGGGCAGTATCCCATCCCCCAAGATAAATTCCCGTTTAGCTCCAACCAAACGGAGCTAAACGGAATAAAACCCGAATATGCCGTATCAGATATGTAAGATCTGGCATGTCAGATGTATCAGATCTGATACGGGAGTCACAAAATGACCAAACCGATTCTGACCTAGTTGTGGCTTTCTATTAATAGCTGCACGGTTAACCACAGAGACCCACTTTTTTCAGAGACCCAATAGTTTTAGTGCAGATTTTGCTAACAACGTGGTGGGATCATTAATAACGAAAATTTTGGCCAAATTAATTCATGAAATCGGTTAGTAATTAGAAGGCTGTTTTCTGTATGTACTTGGTATATGGTAGAATGCGAGTTGAATATAGTCTTTACAAGGTTCAAAATTTATTTTGCATTCTATTACTCATTTAAAATGTTTCATTCATAGAAATATGCCGACTACTAAATTAGAGTAAATGTACTTGATTAAATAATTAATCAGCACAATAACCATCATCAAACGTAACCTTTAAAAAAAAAAAAAAAAAAAAGTATCGAATTGACATTATGTGTGTATACAA
Source organism: Ophioderma brevispina (assembly GCA_023653785.1). Taxonomy (NCBI): domain Eukaryota; kingdom Metazoa; phylum Echinodermata; class Ophiuroidea; order Amphilepidida; family Ophiodermatidae; genus Ophioderma; species Ophioderma brevispina. The sequence continues at coordinate 82,561 of JAMKCH010048872.1, forward strand.
GCACCCAAACTAATAATTATTCCGTGCAATATTCAAAATGTCAGCGCCCAGCACGGACGACTGGTTTTGAATGGGCTTCACCCCCTTGGTGTAGACACAGAGAAGATGCTTCCTCTCAAAGTTGTTGTCTACTGAGCTTGTGCGCTGACACATGCATGAATACGCATTCTGATTGGCTGGTTCAGTGACCTTTGGTTGTGTGAGTTGTGCTTCCTTTTCCCTTGGTAATTTGGTAAGTAGACTTGCTTCCTTTTTGTTATGCTAATTACTGGGTAATTAAAGAGATCTGAGTGCTTGGGTCATGATTACTGTGTTCAACATGTTCATTTACATCACCTAAACCCAAAAACTTAATTTTGAAGAAAATGGTCAATATTTCGTTTTGCCTTGGTAGGGCAGTATCCCATCCCCCAAGATAAATTCCCGTTTAGCTCCAACCAAACGGAGCTAAGGCGACGAAAATAAAAAACCCTGTTTTACGGGCCCGACCGACCCTGATTTTTCAGGTTTGCAGAATTTTTTTTTTTTAGTTTTTCCAAAAATCATGTAAAATCAGCCTGTTTTTAGCCCAAATTTATCAGTTTTGGCCAATTTTTTTAGAAAATTTGTTTGTAAAAATTTTTCATTTTTTCTCTTAATTTTTCAGATTTTGGGGCTATTTTAGGCCAATTTTGAGCTCCATTAAAGAAAAAAAATAAAAAAAAGAAAAAATTCGCCCGACCGACCGACCCTACTCGAAAGGTCTGCTCGCCCGTAAAACAGGGTTTTCTTTTTTCGTCGCCTAAACGGAAGAAAACCCGAATATGCCGTATCAGATATGTCAGATCTGGCATGTCAGATGTGTCAGATCTGATACGGGAGTCACAAAATGACCAAACCGATTCTGACCTAGTTGTGGCTTTATTAATAGCTTCACGGTTAACCACAGAGACCCACTTTTTTCAGAGACCCAATAGTTTTAGTGGAGATTTTGCTAACAACGTGGTGGGATCATTAATAACGAAAATTTTGGCCAAATTAATTCATGAAATCGGTTAGTAATTAGAAGGCTGTTTTCTGTATGTACTTGGTATATGGCAGAATGCGAGTTGAATATAGTCTTTACAAGGTTCAAAATTTAATGAAGGTAAGTTTATTACTTAACTTATTTTGCATTCTATTACTCATTTAAAATGTTTCATTCATAGAAATATGCCGACTACTAAATTAGAGTAAATGTACTTGATTAAATAATTAATCAGCACAATAACCATCATCAAACGTAACCTTTGTACTCTATATCAGTGTATTAATCGTTTGAAATGTTTCATCCATAGACTATCCCTACTAAATTAGACTAAATGTACTTTGATTTATTGGTATGAATTAATCTATCGGCACATATATAATGAAATATCCCTAAATAAAACGTACCAGATGTTTTTCATGGCCATTGAAGTATTCCTTGCGAAAAAAAATCCAGATTTATTCCGACAAATGTACACAACTGTACAGCAATCATGGAAGCTACCATGTTTATTCCCTGTGGTATATTTACAACGCCGCATGCAATACCGAAACAGAAGCCAGCGAAAATATATCACGTGACTTCAGCAAGTTTGCCGCAAGCCTCATCCTTGTGAACTTCGTTGAGCACACAAAGGATAGGAGCGAAGTTCGTTTAGAAATTGTTATTGCAAAAAATCTACACTTTTTAAAACCTCAGTGATTTGAAGCATTACTTCAATAAATGTTCGAAATTGTTCACATATCTTTTCGCGGAAAGTGAATGCCAATATGTGGGCAATCCTGTGCAATACAGCCAGTTGACCCACATTTTCCACCGACTCCATAACCTAATTGGGTTGGGGGGCTACTTTGGAGAATCAATATTTGAACATTACACACATTCAACGTCCACCTGCCTTTCCCTTTGCATCTCAATCCTTTCCTCTCCCTTCCCTCTCTTTTCTCTACTCCCTTTCTGCTTGTCCTTTTCCCACTTTCCTGCTTTACCGCTATTAAGCTTATTCCTTGGTCATGTTGGTAAGGGGGGGGGGGGGCAATGCGTCCCCTTCCCCCTGCTCCTGTTACGCTACTTTCATTGACTATTGTTAAGAAATATTGTCAACAACAGTTGTTATGGATTAGGTAAACTAATGGTTACTTTAGAACAAAATACAAAAAGTTATTGAGCATTTAGATGACATTATTAAACTCAATGGCTTTTGCTGCTGTGGACGTGAAGAATTGTACAACCGTGGTCAATATGGTTTTTGGCGGCTTTCCGTTAATTTACCATATCTGCAATATGCGAAAAGGTAAACTTTAGATTTTTTTACCAATGACAGTGGATATAATGAGCTATTGTTTCCATGTATAAAAAAAATTCTGGACTTGTTCAATATTTTAAATATTTTTCTGAAATCGAGTGTAAATCTTTTTGACTCACCCTGTACAGGTGCTCACGCATACCGCCGGACAACGCTTTGTTTCTTACCCGGCGGTGATGTTACTTGGTACATCTTCTATACAAAAATATGTCGCTTAAAACTTTCAAAGAAATACAAATACAATAGATTCTTTGTATAAGAGAAGATGACACAATGTGAGCAGGTCACTGACCGACCAAAATCTTCTGGTCCGCCGATATTGATAGTGGGTATCACTACATTGATAGATAGTCGCTTCCTACCTCGTATGTATAATACCAAAGACCACCTCACACGTCATTTGTTAATGGTACCATACGATGGACAGATCATTTGCAACTTTGAGGGGTAAAGGGTCAAATTTCAATAGATTTTTTTTGAGGTAAATTCCATGCCATATGTTTTGAAATTTAAAAATCCGTTGGCTAAATTTTTAGGTAAAATATTCCATCCATATGTTTGAAAATTTAAAAATCCTGTTGGCTAATTTCGTAAATCAAATTTTCTTTTCACAATTTTTTCCCTACAACCCCTCTACCTTCTCTAATATTAATCAAAACCGATGGTCGAAGCTAATTGAATGGAGCAGTTTTCCCTACTCCTTCGTCCCTGGGAAATTGGATGCCCACTGTGTAGACCACAGAGGTTTCTCCTAGATAGAGAGCAAAACGTTTACGTAGGCCGTTATGTCTTTAGAATCAGCGTCCGCATTTTTGCCGCCCACAAGAAAACATAGAGTACCAAAATAGAAAGCAATTACTGCCATCCGCTTCTTCACAGTACTGTGGTTGCCGCTGGTGCCGCTTTGTCTATAACACTAATCGTAGTGAATACAATTGATGTTATGTTGTAAGGTGGCCAGGTGTAATATATGCACCGTTCATTGTGCTCAGATACCTTTTTCTCATAATGCAATGCGCGCTTAGGTGAAAAGAATTTATTCTTGAGGGCGGTTTATTTAAATCAAGACTAACTGACGTGTCCATTTCATTCGTTGTGTGGCCATGGTAGGACAAATTTAACCACCAAGAGCACCCAAACATCCAACAACTGATATGTTGCTGGATTGTTTGTCAATCGAATTGACATTATGTTTTATACAGCACCCAAACTAATAATTATTCCGTACAATATTCAAAATGTCAGCGCCCGCAGGACGACTGGTTTTGAATGGGCTTCACCCACTTGGTTACCACAGAGAAGATGCTTCCTCTCAAAGTTGTTGTCTACTGTGCTTGTGCGCTGACCCATGCAATGAATACGCATTCTCATTGGCTAGTTCAGTGACCTTTGGTTGTGTGAGTTGTGCTTCCTTTTCCCTTGGTAATTTGGTAAGTAGACGCTTCCTTTTTGTTATGCTAATTACTGGGTAATTAAAGAGCTCTTAGTGCTTTGGGTCATGATTACTGTGTTCCACATGTTCATTTACATCACCTACAACCCAAAACAAACAAAAAAAAACAAAAAAAACTTTTATTTTGAAGAAAATGGTCAATAATTTCGTTTTGCCTGGTAGGGCATATCCCCTCCCCCAAGTAAATTCCCGTTTAGGCGCCAACCAAACGGAGCTATAGGGCGACGAAAATAAAAAACCCTGTTTTACGGGCCCGACCGACCCTGATTTTTCAGGTTTGCAGAATTTTTTTTTTTTAGTTTTTCCAAAAATCATGTAAAATCAGCCTGTTTTTAGCCCAAATTTATCAGTTTTGGCCAATTTTTTTAGAAAATTTGTTTGTAAAAATTTTTCATTTTTTCTCTTAATTTTTTCAGATTTTGGGGCTATTTTAGGCCAATTTTGAGCTCCATTAAAGAAAAAAAATAAAAAAAAGAAAAAATTCGCCCGACCGACCGACCCTACTCGAAAGGTCTGCTCGCCCGTAAAACAGGGTTTTCTTTTTTCGTCGCCTAAACGGAAGAAAACCCGAATATGCCGTATCAGATATGTCAGATCTGGCATGTCAGATGTGTCAGATCTGATACGGGAGTCACAAAATGACCAAACCGATTCTGACCTAGTTGTGGCTTTATTAATAGCTTCACGGTTAACCACAGAGACCCACTTTTTTCAGAGACCCAATAGTTTTAGTGGAGATTTTGCTAACAACGTGGTGGGATCATTAATAACGAAAATTTTGGCCAAATTAATTCATGAAATCGGTTAGTAATTAGAAGGCTGTTTTCTGTATGTACTTGGTATATGGCAGAATGCGAGTTGAATATAGTCTTTACAAGGTTCAAAATTTAATGAAGGTAAGTTTATTACTTAACTTATTTTGCATTCTATTACTCATTTAAAATGTTTCATTCATAGAAATATGCCGACTACTAAATTAGAGTAAATGTACTTGATTAAATAATTAATCAGCACAATAACCATCATCAAACGTAACCTTTGTACTCTATATCAGTGTATTAATCGTTTGAAATGTTTCATCCATAGACTATCCCTACTAAATTAGACTAAATGTACTTTGATTTATTGGTATGAATTAATCTATCGGCACATATATAATGAAATATCCCTAAATAAAACGTACCAGATGTTTTTCATGGCCATTGAAGTATTCCTTGCGAAAAAAAATCCAGATTTATTCCGACAAATGTACACAACTGTACAGCAATCATGGAAGCTACCATGTTTATTCCCTGTGGTATATTTACAACGCCGCATGCAATACCGAAACAGAAGCCAGCGAAAATATATCACGTGACTTCAGCAAGTTTGCCGCAAGCCTCATCCTTGTGAACTTCGTTGAGCACACAAAGGATAGGAGCGAAGTTCGTTTAGAAATTGTTATTGCAAAAAATCTACACTTTTTAAAACCTCAGTGATTTGAGAAAAATATAAAGAGGGGTGTTTTAGATATCATTTTGTGATTAACAAAGGTTTTCGTTGGCCTGAACACTATACAATCCATGAAAACGTGGACATTTTAAAAGGGGTCTCGTAATATTTATAGTTTTATCGCAGTCGCACTGTAACCACTGATCTCTATGCAATGGATTCAATATATTCAACAACAACAAAAACAAAAGCAAAACAAACAAAATAAAACAGCACACACACACACTCACACCCCCCATCAACACCCCTACACACGCGCGCGTGTCCGCAACACACACACACACACAAATGCAATGCACTCAGTTTTGTTTTGTATCTTAACATTGTATCGCAGTAATCATTGAAACACGTGAATTTGTAAATTAAACAGACAGCTATAATTGATTGTTTTGCTATGAATGTAATTTCGATATTGATGAGCAAATAATACAAAACAAACTACTTTCTGAGGCGTAAGCATTGCATCCCTTCCCAGGTATGTCAAAATGTGAAAAAATCGTTTTGAATCACTTATACTAAATCAAGACTTCGGCAAATGTTACAAGATACGACACCAATTTACACAGGTCAGAAAACCTGGTGGATCCACGTACAAATACAAAAGAAACTGAAGTAAAAATGTGGGCATTCAATATAATTTATCTTTCAAAGGCAAGTCAATTTTGGCCCATAGGCATATCAGGATATTACATTAGAACTCCTTTGTTCTTTTAAGAGTGAAACCGCGTAAAGGTTTTAATAGTGAAAGGTGTATATCCCACAAACGGCGTCGGGCCTGGAAGATTGTATTATATCGTTTTCCCTGCTTCTTATTTTACTTGTTTGTAGGCCTATTGTTAAATCATATCTAGCAGGAAATCATGATGTACTCTAACAGAATGTACGATAAAATAATCGAATTAGTTCCACTTATACAGAGTTGATGCAGGAGACAGTCAAAGAGCACTAAACATACAGCTTTTTATGACTCAGAAGCAGTCGAGCGGATGCCAAAGAATGTGCAGAAAATTGGAAAGTTAGGTCTAGCTCCAACGAAAAACGGAAACCTGACTGAGTAGTGCGCGCCCCGACGACGGTATATGTTCTCGTAAACCCCAATATGCGTCATTACGAAATCTTTGATAGCAATGTACTCTTTTTCTTTCTTTCGTGTAAAATCATGTAGGGGCGACGATGTGACAGTGATTTATACCAACAGGGAATTCATCTCCAAATCCATTTTCTGATTAATTGATATGGTTATAATAGAAACTTTTTCTTTCGGTGTAAATCATGTAGGCGACGATGTGACAGTGATTTATAGCCAACAAGGGAATCATCTCCAAACCATTTCCTGATGACGTGATATTTAATAGAACAGTCACTGATTAACACGACGTTATTTAGAACTTCACCATAGGACAATAATTAAAAAAAAGGAAAATATTGAAAATTTTTCCAATAAAATTCTGAACTGCAGTCTTAATGCTTTAGTTTCCGATGTACACGTAAAAGTGGGGAGTAAAAAAAAAGGAGGGTTTAAAAAGTTGATTAAAAAGTTGGGCACTTAATTACTCTTTGGGGAGTAAACATTGAATCGGCGCGGCCGTGATCAGACGCCAACTTTACTCAACTTTTTAAATCTTTGACCTCTTTGACCCTGAATCCCGAGTAAATTTTAACCCCCCAGGGAATTAAATTTGCGTCACGCGTCCATCGAGGTCTTCACGTACATTTGAAAAATGGGGAATACGTAGTCCGAAGGATCCTGCTCAAACTCACTGGGGTTTAGAAAAGTTAGCAACGGTTTTTTAGGAAAATGTAATTCTTTTTTATTTATGTGTAACCCTACTTTGAAAAGTTGAAGACTGATTGGTCTGTCAATTCAAGATAAACATTCACAAGCCTGATGGCTAGTCCCACCAGTCCGGGCAACAGTCCATCAACCACACTGGTCCCATTGCAATTGAGTGTACACGAATTTTAATGATGAAGATTGCACTTCTGGGTTGTCAGCTGGCTAAAAATTCCTTGCATGTGTTCTCCTTACCTTATAGAACATGGATAATTGCAGGGGGATATTGTGATGCATTATTGGCAGCGTTCAACATCATTTTAAGAGAAATGAGGTGACAAATGTTTTGTTCCATTCCATCCACCACGCTCAATCAATGCCAGGGAATTTCATTGACAAAATCGCTCTTCAGTGTACACAGATCGAATCGTGTCAGTGGGGTATCTGTGGATAGACCAGAAGACAACGTTTGATGGGAGTAATGGCAGTGTGTGTGTGGGGCCAGAATTAGTATTCTGCCACATGCTACGAATTCGGCAACGTTAACGGAATCAACCGAAATGTTAAAGGTTCCAAATTTTAAGTGGTGGTAGAATACAGAATTCATTCCCCCAAAGGGGCGTCGAGTGTGCAATCGCGAAGTACGGCGAGTTTGGAAGTTTGTAACGCAATACGGTGAGTTTCAGGTTTTGTAACGCGATGACGGCGATAGATTGCAAGTTCGTAACACGATGCGGTGAAGTTTGCAAGTTCCTAACGCAATGACGGCGAGTTTGCAAGTTTCAACACAAAGACGGCGAGAGTTTGCAAATTCCTAACGCGATGACGGCGAGTTTGCAAGGTTTTCAATACGAACACGGAGAGTTTGCAAGCTTGTAATGCGATGACGGCTAGAGTTTTGCTAGTTCGTAACGCGAAAGAGCGGCGAGAGGTTTGCAAATTCGTAATGTGATGACGGCGAGTTTGCAATTTTGCAACACGAAGACGGCGAGAGTTTTGCAAGTTCGCAACGCAATGACGGCGAGTTTAAAAGTTTGCAACACGAAGACGGCGAGAGTTTTGCAAGTTCGTACGTGAGAGGAAAGTTTGCGAACGGTAAGACGGTGAGAGTTTGCAAGGTCGTAACGCGATGACTGCAAGAGTTTGCATGTTCGTAACATTTTGACGGGAAAGGTTTTCAACTTTGTAACGCGATGACTGCAAGAGTTTTGCAATTTGCCACACGAAGACGGCGAGAGTTTGGCATGTGTTCGTAATGTGATGACGGCAGTTTTTTTTTTCACCAACTGTGCAACTCGCCCTCGTCTGTGTTACCAACTTGTAAACTCAGTCCGTCACTTCGTTACAAACTTGCAAACTCGGCCGATGCACCCGGGTGGGGTCGTACCAACTCCGTCCCTCCTTGTGCAATTTGCAAACTGGCGTTTTTGATTCCGCTCTAGCGTGCTATACATGCATCATGTCCAGTGTGCCACCAGGACCATTGGGAAAGATTATTGTGCACCACCCATGAATTCGCCGCCTTATTGGCATGTTTGAAAGATGCGCAGAGAATACTAAATTTTCCCGGCCGTTGTGTGGTGAACATCACTGCTCGTCGGGATTCAATTCCGTCTGATGTTATCCCAGGTGTAGGTAAAAGGACCTTCTACTCGTGCACGACAGCGTCAACGAGAGCGGTCCATAACGACACGTCATTCCGATTGCTCGTATATTTTAGGGTTGCAATGCGAACTATCTCGTTGCGAAAATCAAATTTACATGGCATTCTGCGAGGATCCCTGCGAGAAAATGGTATGTCTGGTGATTATCATCCGTCAAATTGCATCCTGATGACCCCACATATCCTATACATGCAATCCGTCCCGTGGTTGGTGGGGGGGGATGGGGTGGAAAGCACTCATACTTGGAGGAGGGGGAAGTTAGTGTTCATTAGGGTGGGTGCCATAACCAGGGAGCAGCACGTAAGCCTAGGCCTAGGGTGAAAACAAAAGTTCATTATAGTAATGAATTTCGTAAGATAAACTGGTAATGTTTTCAACACACAAAAGCCTATTCTTTGAAATTTACTAGAAGTTGTTTTCAAAAAACCCTCAGAACTTCTACAAAATGACACACGACAACATCTTTACGATTCAACGGTTTGTTAAAACCCTCCAAACATTAATGATAATTTGTATCACATTTTTAATAGGGAACGGGTCCATTTCGGTCCGATGCCAGTCTGAATCCGCTGCTACACATCATCCCCTATATTTGTTTATTGGTGTGGCTTCCAAAAACTTTTTGGTGAGTAACATTTCATGTATTCTCACTTTGTATTGCTGAGTATATAATTGTCCCAATCAATGAGTTCGCAGTGGAAGACTGGAGGTGGCGCTTTCCAATAAGCTAATTTGAATGTACAGCAAACCACATTGAATTACCGTTACCATGATAGTGTGCTGAAGTAATGCAGAATCACAGGGCCAAGCCTCACTGGCAATAGTGCTTTAGGAGTGAAGATTTGACAAGGGAAGTCTGACCGCAATAAGTTTATGAGAGGGTATTATGTCTTGTGTTATTTTAATGCCAATTCATGTTTTTGCACATGTATGCATGTAGCCATCACTCTATTGCCTGCCAAACCATGCAATTTTGCCTGCGATTTCCCCCCAGTTTGGTGCATGAATTGTAGCATGCATACCAAAGCACAGATGTGTTAGTTTGTTAAAAAAAATGCATGGGAAGCTCTTGGGCTACACAATAATAACAACACTTCCAAATTCAATTACAATTCGGGCAATGACTTTGCGACACGTGATATACCACGTGTTCGTAATAAATAGTTTTACTCATATCAGTCTAAACAGAATAAATTTTCAGTATAAAATTTCAAGATTATGACAAAAAAAAAGTAACTTACCGTATGAGCTTTCGTGTGATGTGGAAATTTTAACAAATATCATGAGGTGGAAGTGGGAAATCGATGATGCCGGTCGAGTTGGGTCGACGCCATCTTCAACTCTGTTTGTCATGACAGTGTGGTGCCAGGGGGTGGCAGTGGGGAATCCCCTCCCCAATTTTTTTTCTTTCTTCCCCCATTTTTGTTTCCCGTCCCCCCGTCCGCGCCGATGGAAAGAAAAGACAGATAATTCATGGCGTCCAAAATTAGCGATTAAGCAATATCACCAATATAGGGCAATCGTGCAGGAAACGCTTTGGGGGCCAAAATCACCACAGTGACAAAAATCAGCGATTTGGGGGCCAAATTGGTTTAAAATCTTCAAATTTTTGGATTTTTTTTATTTTTTTTATTATTTTACCTATTTCCAAAAAAACCAATTTCACTGTTGTCCCTCCGTTTTCCTCGACAAAAATCCTGGCGCCACATGGTCATGAAACTGTCCATTAATTTACGGATGTGCATGGAAGCCCTACTTGTGTTACGTGACCGTCTAACTTTCATGTCATGGGTACCTATGTTGTATCCATTACGTCAATGTCAATATGTAAGGTTACAAACTTCAAGAAAATCCAAACATTTTCTCAACATCCTGTACTAATTTTTGTTTTGTCATTTCAGGCACTAAATGGTGACGAAAATTTAATATGCCTGGAAACGTGACAACTGCCACAGTCTCCTATGCCAGAATAGGCTTCGATTGGTTTTGGAGTGGAGACCTAGAAGGAGCTTGGTAGCACAAATCAACTGGCTGCAAGTCTTGAAATAAACAGGGGCAGAGGGGGGGCAAATTTACCCCTGTTAAAAGGCACAATGCCCCTGGATTCTGAAACAAAGGGCTGTGTTTAATTTGTATAGACCAGGGGCAATAGAAAAGTTAACAACACCAAAAATGTGCTCCTTCCTGGATTCTGGAAATCCTTATTTCAAGCCCTGAACTGGCTCCAGTGTTTTTGCATCAGCTAGGTGCTCTTTGTCCATCAATCACAAAATGTGGTGCAAGCTGGTTTGAGATGGACCCCATGACACTCGCAAATTCTGTGACAATTCTGTCTGGAGCTGATTAAGGTGGTGATCTGTTGTATTGTGTTTTTTGCTTCTTGGTGGATCACAACGATTCGACGAGGAATATACGTTATGCTTGCGTGCAAATCCAAGTTCGGCCTTGCAGGTATGTTGTTAACCCTATTCCGTCCGAGGGTAATTGCAAAGCAATCCAGTTGCTCAGGACTATTGATTCTAATTGACTCGTCAAACGTCAAGAACTATTTATTTTACACCTGAATGATTCTCTCGGGGCCGTCTGCCCGCAAAACTCGCCCCATTGATTGCTTCTTATTGCTTCGGCGCTTTTCCCCCAGCAGAAACTTTGAAAAACACTTGCCTTCTGATGACTTTGAGACATCCAGCGGCCCGGCCGGCACGTAAACCCAAATTTACCGTCGCCATCTGGTATCCCACCAGTTACCACCTACCCGAAGTTCCCCACATGGTTGTCCCGATGTCAGACTTACGTTGAGGCCGCTCCAAATTTTGCAGATGTGTCAAGGTCAAATTTTGCACACCCCGGAGGTAGAGCATACCTTCCGTCATTGCTTTGGATTGACTTAATACCGGTTTTCCGTTTCCCTGGCAGAATGACGGTTGACATCATGGTTGCTTTTTGTTCCGCAGTTATACCTCTGCGGGAAACGGTCCGAAAAGCAGTGAAAAGTCCAACAAATTAACCGTACTCTATTGACTCTCGTACATCGGGAGACACTATGTTTTGCTTCCTATTGACCTCTCGGCCGTTTTTAGGCTTATGTACTTTAGTAGTTGGGACACTTATTTTAGTACGTAGTTTAGAAAGTTGTATTTTTATTTATAGTTGGAAATTGGAATATACATTGTAAATTATAAAAACTCTTTGGGTTCATGCATTGCGAGTTGTGTTGCACAATACAGATGCGCATGTCAAATGCTCTGACAACATGCCCCAAATATTGTAAATTTGGTAATATTTAAAGGGGCATTTCAGGGTCCACAGCTTTGCCGGGCCCCCTGACTTAACTAAAAAAGTGACTTTAAATTATTATTATCACTGACTGTCAACATTAAACATCCATGTGTCTTATCTTACGTGGCAAATTTGTGCAATCTGTAAAAAATTTGGCGAATGTGGGTTGTGTAAATTTTTTGTTTAAATATTTCATTGGAAAACATGCAGGGACTTTGCAGCATAGTGTTCTCGTGGGAACTGAAAGAAACAAGCTTTCCTCCTAAGATTAAACTGCAGGTCGGGATCGTCCAAAAGTTGGGTGGATGACACGGTTTGGCCTGAAGTAGTGGGGGTACTGTAAGTAACAGAGCTTATGTGCGTGTGGCAAATCCCGGATAAAATTGTGAATTTTTGGTACACAAGTACTTTATACTTGATAATCAAAAAAAAATGATGGAAGCCACTTGCCACACCCCTTCATGGGCCCCAGTTTGGATTTCAAGGTTAGACAGGGGTAAAGTGGTTTAAAAGTTTCCGATTGTGTTGAACAGCACACCATGATTTCTGGCTGTTACAAGGATTCCAAAGTGGTATAGTTTGAACTACCTGTGACTTATAGTTTAGGAATGATGGGGTACAAACTGTAAAAAGTGGTAAAGAAAATGTCAATTTGGTTGTGGGTACAGGGGGTCAAAAATAAATTCTTGCTCCAATTTTTGTAAAATGTGGTTCAAATTGTTGGTTTAGCTAATCGAAATGAAATATAGGAATAGTTTGATGACTATCTTACGTGTCTGGTGTCTTGGAACCAACAATGGCGAATAAAGTCAACATCTATTGACAGCTATTGGATTTTATTAACCTGTGACCTATTTTGTTTGGATTACGTGGGAAAATCTATAGCAAACGTGTAAGGCAACTATTGCGCATTCCTTATTTCAATCCATTTTGTCGTCAATCCTTTAAGTGGGGAAACAATTTTTGCACCACTTAATTAATACTGAATCAAAGCCACTTTTTACCTTTTGACCCATGTACACAGACACATTGACTTTTTCACCATTTTACAGTTTTTACCCATAACGCCGGAACTATACGCCATAAGATAGTGTACACTATACCCTTTTTTGGAATCGCTTTGTGACCAGACAAATACCATGGGTATTTTAAGCACATGTCAGAACATTTTTGCAAATTGTTGACCCCTTGTATAACCGTTGAAACCAAGCGTGGGCGGCATGTAAGGGGGTTGGCAAAGGCTTCCATCAATTTGGTATGGATTATCAATGGCTACGAAGTACTTTGTGTGCAAAATTCGACAATTTTATCCGGAAGCGCACACTCTTACCCTACATTCCCCTGCTAGAAAATTTAACGTAGTGAATGGCACTTCCTGATTTACAATGCTCCTTTAAAGGTGCCTTTTTGGTGAGTCCTCCATCACCTCCTGTTTTATTAATGTTTCGCGTGGATAGCAGTTGGAAAAATGTCCATTCACATTTTTAGGTTGATCTGACCTTGCGGTTTGGTGTATATGACAAATGCTTGTTTCCCACGCCCATAGGCCACTGTGCTATAATTTCTGTCCGTTTACAGATCGAGACATACAAAATTTCAAATTTTTCTTACAGGTAACGACCACATGTTGCTAGTAGATGTAGGTACACAGGATTATTGGATTGTGATATTCAGACAATACAAAGATCTCAATTTTTTAGGTAGGTCGGGGGAATGAGGCTGTGGATCCCGAACTGGCCCCAACAATGATATCTAGTCTGAAAATTGCCGCCATTTTAATGCAAAATCCACGCTTTTTTGAGGGCCAATTCGGTAGTTGCCCCCTGTCATTATTCTAGCAATGCCAGGCAGTAGGGTTTGGGGTAATTAATCAAACTTGAAATAAACATGTTTTTAGTCACTTGTAAAGTTGTAATCTTACTGAACATACATCCATGGACAGTTTAAGAGATTTAAACTTTTTGAGGACTTTTACAGAAATTGACACTATGTCATCGTACATTGCTATCTACTACTTGCAGATGTACGCTGACAGCACTAAAATATCGGAATAAGCACCTGTCCACTTGTGTGTTTTCTGTAAAGCTGCTAAATTCATCGGCATCACAAGTGCCCCAAGCTATAAGCTATAAATTAATATTAAATTTTAAATTCACTTTTAAAGAAGGACCTTTGGCGGGGACATATTTTTATGCAATCACAACGTAAATCCCGAGTTCGCCTTGTTGAAAACAGTAACCAAAAGTTTGTTGCCCTGTGCTTTTCAATGGGAGCACTCTTTGGAATATCACAGTTGGTGGCATGTTTCTTTGATATAGTTCAACGCTTGAGTAATCATAAGTCCTCCTTTACAGGAAATTTGCCCAAATTGTCATTTTGTGATGTTTGCACGTAATCTTCTTCTTATGTGTAAAGGCGCCCTCATATCATAAAATGTCCATTTTAATGAAAATGAAAGTTAAAACTCCATTCAACTTCCATAAATGGATTTGTTGACCTCCATAAACACCATTCCACATTTCATACTAACCAGATAAAATCGAACAAAAATTGCCTATCATGGTTACTTGGCTGCCTTCTTGGATATGTGCATTTTCCCCCGGCACTCTATAGATTTTTTTGCACTTTCATTCTTTTTGGTCCTAGGATATGGTGGTTTTTGTGGAAGTCAAATGCCTTATACACTGGCGCTTTTGTCTATATGATTATACATTCTTACAATGCATCCAATAAAAGTTCAATAATAAGATTCCAACTAGCAATTGCTCTGTAGTCTGTGCATGTCATTCAGGTGGTCTTTTATTTCAACAACATGAAAACTGCCTGCATGTAAATTTAAAAAAAAGTACCCCATGTCAGAAAACTTACTCAGGCTCTCTGGTTGAGTAAAATGTTTTTGCTGTGCTGTTGATTAAAAGTATTACTCGATAGATTGATTTAAATTTTTACTCAACAGATGATAAAATTTTACTCAAACAGTTTTTACCCTGCTGTGGATTACAAAGGGAACAACCCTTCTGGTGATTAAACTTTTAATCGCCGGGTTTTTTCAACTTTAATCAGAGGGTTGATTAAAATTTTACTCCACTGTTGATTAAAATTTTACTCCACTGTTGATTAAAATTTTACTCCACTGTTGATAAAATTTTACTCCACGTTGATTAAAATTTTACACTTTGGAGGAAGTAAAAGCTTTAGTCAACAAGTTGAGTAAAGTTTAATCAGCTGGAAGGGTGTTGTTTCCCTTTTTAACCACCAAAGATTAAAATTTTAACCCACTAGACGAGTAAAATTTTAGAGTGTAGGAGTCCAGAAGAGTCAACGTCCATTAACACTGTAAAAAAATACTAATAAATTTTCAGTAAAATCCTGGCAGCAATTCTTGCCAACACATACGTAAAATTTACAGTATACTGTTAACAATTACTTTAAAATCAAAACGCTTAAACATATATATTGGTGAGTATTACGAGGCATTTGTGAATGTTGAGGAATAAAAAAGCACTGACGATACCCCAACTTAATAGGCCTCCCCACAATGTTTTATCAATTGCATATACTGAAATTTAACAGTGTTGTTGTAAAAATGTATACAATCAAACTGTAAAATAACGTAAATTTGAACTGAAACCTGTAAAAGCTATATTTTTTACGGGGTTTTTGGTTTGGCAGAATTGCTGCAATGATTTTTCCTGTAAAATTTACAAGTATTTTTTCCCGTATATTTTAGTAACCCTAATCGGAGAATTGAAAATTCATATAGTGTATAATGATGTTGTTTACTCATTAAAATTCGAATAAAGGTCTTCACTTTTAGATTTGTCATTATAGGCCCGTGAAGTTGGACATTAAACTTTAACAGTATTTTTCCCTGTATTTCCAAATTACAGCCAAATACTGAAGTTTTGGAAGTGTTTTTCCATATATTTTTCCTGTAAAAAATTTGCCACTGTAATTTTTTACAGTGTACAGTTCAATCGGCTTGAACCTTGTTTCCCCTACTTTTTTAAGTAGCAATTTGAGACCACTCAAACTCGTCTTATTTTTAATCCTATGAAGCTTCATACACCAATATTTGTACCATTTTTCTTTAATCCAAATCGACGACAACTTTAAATTTGACCCCTGTCAATCTGACATTGACCCTTGTTATTGATTTTTTCTATTTTTAGCTCTAACGTGAAATTTTAGGCTGATAGATAGTAATACAAAACTATTACCTTTTCTGAATCACTTATGTTAGACAAATATGAATATTCATCTGGTTCTAAGGATTAAAAAATATTAATCTATATAAAATTTTTTTAATTTTTTTAATTTTTTTACAAAAATGTTCAAGGTCATCATGAGGTAAACATTTATATTGATCCGATTGCTTTCAAATTGTTCGTAGGGCATGGTATAACAGGAAGTATACATTTACTTTATGTTAATCAGCTCAAAGATATCTAACAGAGGCCAGAGTGGTGATCCCCCTACAGCAGTAGGTCAATCCCACCTTCATCCCCTCCTAGCCTAATACTATTTCCTCCTCATTATATCCCCAATGTCAAAACAAATCACATAACATTTATGTTGTACATTATAAAGCATGACAGAATTTGTGCCATTTTAAAGAAATCTGTGCATTACACCCTAAACAAGAATAGTCTTTTAAAAAGACAAAACCATCGATTAGCGAGGATGTTAGTTACAATATAGTGTAAATACTCAGAGATCATAGGAAACCCTCTCGATATTAGAGAACCACAGTATAGAGTCAGGCAATCATCCATTACTCATGCATCAACCTTTAATTCAAATACCACTGGTTTGAGAATCACAGCCTTTTACACCCTTATCCATTTCATAGGCGAGTGCCCCCTGTTAGCAAATAGATTCTAAATCATTTACCACAGTCCATTGCCACCGAGTGAACAAAAAATTCAATTACAGGAAACAAGTTTAAAAAATGCGTGACACATGAGGCAATGATCGAAGTATCAACTCCTGTGGCACAGTTCAATAGCTTTCATTCACAAGTGTATTCAGAAAATATACCCCCTGTAGGGGTGATGTATAATATATGATACCAAGAATACACACGATTCGTCATGCTCAATGCATATAAAGTCACACCCACTGAACTGATGCTTGGTTTGATGAGCATATTGTAACGCATAGTGTGTGCTACTGGGCATTGTACACATAATGGTACTCTCAAAAAATGGGTCATATCATTTATTACATGTCCATGAACGGGAAGTTAACCACTGTGAGGTGCGCATCATCAATCAAACGTTTTGTTTCGAGCTACTTAGGAAATGTAAATGAATTTCCTAGTGGCATATACCAGTCCTAATTCTTAAATAATGGAAACCGAGGGACCTTTGCACTGCACATGAGACAACCACCCAACTCTGTGCTGACTGTGATATGCTGCCAATTCATTTACTCGCGACACAGATCTAGGGGTAAATTGCAATGTTTCATAGTGGCTTTTATCGATTCCGATTTTATACCATCTTCGATGGAAACATATTTAAAACAACGGAGTTCATGTTGACCAGTTTTGAGTTAACTATTGCACCGACTAAAAATGCGGTTAACAGTGACCATTTTTGTGCTCAAAAAATGGTGAAATTACCCTTTTGTGTGTCACAATTTTGACCATTTTTAAGTTGGGGATATTGACCTGGCGTTTTGCGGTGTATAATTATTTTACCCCAGGGTGACCATGCAACCATTTAAAGCTACTTTGTTAAGGTAATTGCCATAGATGCTAGCAAAACTATTACCTTTTATCCTTACGACCAGCAGAACCATGTCTAAATCTTGATCCGTATTCAACAGTTACAAATTTGACCCTGTTAAGGTACCCCGCATATCTCAAAATGCAATGTGCATCATCAAGACTTGTTAATCAGCATTTCACGGTTGTCTAGAATCCATCAAAACAATTCGTGCAGACGCTTTGCAAGGTCATATGCAATGTCTATGGTTCTACTGGGACTAGTACCCAGCCTTTCTGAGGGTTACTAGTTACCAATATTTATCCCATTTATACACAATTTAGCTGCTGTAAGTCAGGTGTGTGTGTGTGTGTGTGTGTGAGTGCGCTGGATGGGGTGGGGGTGCGATGCACGTAGTCTTGTGTTCTGTGGGGTGTGCCTTATTAGTAAACCCATAATTTATGTTTACGGTTAAACATACACAGAGAAAAACACAATAGTAAAAAAAAATATATATGTTACATTTTATTTGGTAAAAAATAAGTGGTTTAAAAATAGGGAACATATTTTAACATGTTCCAATTGTGTTAACCAAGTGTTCTTTTCACACAATTGCAAAAAATGATACAATATAAAAATACATTAAAACTGGTAAATTTGCAATTTATAGTGACTTGTACTAGTTGTAACATGTTTGTGTTTAACAAAAAACCCGTTTCCCGGTGTGGCTTTACGTATGCGTGATGTAATGTTTACCTGTTTATTGTGTACATAAAAACCGTAATGGCCGACCCGGTGGCGTGCAGGCGAATGAAGCAGTCCTCACATTCTCCACCGGTTGGGCTTGGAGAAGTACATTGAGAACTTTGGAATTTAGTCAATCATTGCCCTGTTCACTTTTTGAGTATTGGTTTATAATTTGTTAAAAGTTACATAAGAATCATATGTAAATGTTTACCTGAACAATTAGGCTTTATTTTCTTACATAATTGTAGGTAATTTTTTTAAATAACTAATGTGTAAATTTTATTAACATATTAGTTTTAATAATTAGTTTAACTTTTACATAAAAATTATTAGTGTTTCTGTGCTGAACACCACAAGAATTAGTAAATAGAAAAAAAAAAAAATGTATAAACTTTAATAGAGTCCACATAACTAAAACTAAATTTTAAACAGAAATAACGTAAATTCTTTGCTTAGAGAATTGAGGCGCATAGGGGCGCTTCTCGTGTTTATATTTCCCTAGTGCATTATTGTAATTAATTCAGGGATACTGGGAACAGTACATTTTCCAAGAATATGTGTTAATAGACACTTATAAATTAATTTCTACTAAAAAACCAGACGGCCGTGAGTGTGATCAAGTGTAATGATACGATCCATATAAATCACCATGTCATGATATACTAGATGCAGATTGTATTCCCTTTGATATTAAATGTAAACCATAATTAAACCACCAAAAGTTATTAATAAAACTTACTTTTCTAAAAAACGCATTTCTATGGTATGATAAGGGGAGTTATTCTTGTTTTTTCGGGAAATTATGAATGACATCAAAGAGTTTCATTAAAATTTAATACCTATACATAAGAATTTTTTTTTTACAGACAAAACAGCGTGTATCAATAAAAAATGGAGGATTCGAAACAAACCTAAATAAACCACCGTTGATCATGATGTTAACCATCTTTCAAAAGAATATTTCCTATTCTTCACTATGCTTTTATCTCTCGCATTTGGGCAATCATGTCCAGTATGGCGTATATTAGGGGAACTTTGTTTTTAGGACCCGGAGCGAAGAGCAGAAGCCTCGTTCCTGTTTTTAGGAACCGGTGCGAATAAGCGAACGAAAAATCTAAAGAACGTTCCTGTTTTTAGGCGGAGCGTATATGATAAGGGTGCTTAAAACACTGCCCTGCTTGTTCCGCAGTTTGAATTTTTCAGTAACATGTATCTAACATATTGTATATCTGAAAGCTTATGTAAATTTTCATTTGATTTGCTGCTAAAGTCGTTTGAAATCAAGTAGTCTATTTTGCGCTTCTGTCCACGGATTCACATTAAACTGTGAACGCGTTCAGGAAGCAAATCATTGTCTAGAAAGAAAATCTGGGCTTTCATTGACTGGCAGAATAAATGTGACACCTAGTTATATTAGCCCACACACTTCAGTCACAACTTAGCATCGATGCCTTCTTAACCTTTCTAAGTTCTGATCACTCATAAAAATAATTTGAAAAATAATTTTAACTTGATACTTGATATCAGTTTCTGGAGGAGTTGAATGAATCATACCATATGAAGGAACAGACATCGGTGACAACCTTTTGAGGTTTAAAGTATTGTCTATATTTGTAGACCAAAATATGCCACATCTTGAAAAAATGTTTCAAATAAAACTTACCATCATCACTGGCTTTTACACCTTTAAGATACCGCTTTATTTGACATGAACATGCCCTTATCATCATTTGGGGAATCATTTGCTGTATTGGCCGCCGTGCATTCAAATGGAATCCGTAGATAGGGTAAAAGCTGACTACTTGATTCAAAAGCATGTAACTCTGTCTATATTTATCCGATTGGAATTATTTTTGCAGCAATTAAAAGATAATGAAATAGGTAATAATGAAATAATGATACCACATATATTAGATATAAGGTATTTAAAATTTCAAAATGGCGGACACAACCAGGGTCAAGTTTTTTTGACTCAACCCGTATAATGGAATAAACCTCAATATCGCATTGCTTCGCTCTTCCCTTCGCTCTTCGCTCCGGTCCTAAAAAAAAATTATATAACGCCATAGCTGATAAAATTGTGGACCTAGCAGTGCCACCTAGATGAAGCAAAATGATGGTGACCATTTCCTGATGGCAGCGTAATAATAAATTAACACTCTTGCGCTGAAGATTGGATACATTGCAATTGCATGCAAATTATTAATCAACAATATTATTATTATTATTTTATCTTGTCATATCGTCACGAATCTTCCAAACAGGCCAATCGACCAAAAGTCACATTTCGAGATATCGGCGGTTGAAGTTTTAGAGAATTATGAACTTGCATATCTAAAGTTTGAAGCATTTTAGGAAAATGATTTTATGTGTACATTGTGGACATTGAAACGTTCTTCATTTTGAGCACGCTTTCCATTCAAGTGTCCTTTGTTTTCCTCGTAAAATTTAATTACAAAGTGATTGGTCTGTTTAGAATAACTAAAAAACTTCCTCTGTTTCTATGGCAAAGGAGACGAATGCGCCATTCACCTGTTTGGCGTACTCAAAAAGAATCGATCGATCGCCTCAGACGGTGGATTGAACATGTTGAACATACTTTTGCCTGCCGACGGCGCTAGAAATGACTATGCTTTTGTACGATTTTCTTAGGCGTCATTGTCGCTTACAGGCAAAATAATGTGCCAATGAAGATAGAAAAGAAGAATGATGAGGTTCTAAATTTGTATTTTGTATTAGAATTGATTTAATCAAATATTAAATACTTAATGTAAAATATGACATCAAGCTATAAATATATAGTTAATTGGAATGGAAACCTGCAAAAGCTGTATTTTACGGGGTTTTGTTGGAAGAATTGCTGCCAGAATTTTCTTGTAAAATTTATAGCATTTTTCCTGTAAACCTACGTACTTAATCGTATAATTGAAAATTCATAATAATGTACGATAATGTTGATACTCGAAAAAAATCGAATAAAAGATCCAATTGTATTCGTTTTATAAGCCTGGTAAATTGGACAAAAAATTTACAGTATTTTGCTGTATTTACAAATTGCAGCATCGGCCCACATGTGTAAGTACACTAAGGACATTCAAAATACATGTCCAACGTTTGAAACCCTGGGTTTTGTGAATTATTGGACATAATAACTTCCATAAAAGTTAAGTGGAAGAAGTTGTGATTTATCTGTTTATTGCTTGAATGTGTATATTTTGATACGTTTTGCAGAATAAAAAGAATCAAAGATCACTATTTTATCAAGAAGAAAGCTTTATCTTACTATCAAGTCATTTATATTTGTATTATTTTACGAAGCGAAACATTTTAATTCTAATGATCGACACATACAACACGTGTTTTAGAATGAATACTTTTAATTTCAATAAAATAAAAAACTATAGTTACTAATCTTCCACTAGCTCCAACTGTCACTGAAAATAAACACAATATTCAAATAATGAAAACCATAGGAAGAGTATATTGGCAATTAGTGTCAAATGATGTTTCTAAATATCGTAAAAACAAAAGACTTCGGAGTGTCTATTGGTACAATTTGAAATGAATGAAATCAAACAGATCATTGCGTATACGTTTCACCTGTGGAGTCACAGCACTCGTACAGTAGTTACTCTTATACTTTCTGTTGTTGAAAACTTTCTATGAGTAAAAACAAACCATTTTGAGGTTATGATGGCAGTTTGTAGGCATTTCTACTGCGGTGCTCAGTGGTTAACTTGTATTTCAAAGACTTTTGACGTTTGATTTTAATTCAAATTTCTGATTATCAAAGTGGTATTTCTTGAAAACGCAGAATGAGCATTTTCTCATGTTAAACATCTTTCGTTATTTGAATTGAAAGGAAAATAATTTCCTGTATCTACTAAATAATTCAAAATAATATCGTAGGTATGTGAGGAAATATAGCAAAGAAAAGAGGATAAACGAAAAAGAATTTGAGGTACTATGTTTTACATTGCATTATTGATCTTAATTTGGCTGTAAATTAATAATGTAAGTAAATTTTTTTACATATAAGCCTACAACTGGAAATCAAACCTGGGGCCCTCTTATATGAACCCAAATACCTAACCACGATACTATGCTGCCTTACAGGGAATGTATAAGAACATTGAATTTATATACATTACTTTCCTTTCAAATTAATATATTGCAAATTAAAATGAACAAATATCATACCAAAACGTGAAAGTGTTTCAACAAGAGGTTTTTGAACTATCTATAAAAAAATTGAAGTGAAAATAAGTAACTATATTAGTGCTTGTTTATGTCCTTTCTGGTGTTACAAATTTTCTTGTTTTTATAACTTTCAATTAATTAATTTGCAGCAACAGGTGTTGACAGAGAAATTGTTACTATTTTTTGCGCAATTTACCGTAACTTAATACATGTATGTTTGTGTTAACATTTCTCAAATGAAATAAGGGTATTGTTGACAATTTAATTTTAACACTTAATTGCCCAAGGGGGTGTCCATAGTACCCAACATTTTTTTTGCGATTTCTCGGTTACGCAGTAACATTTTCAAAGATTTGTTTTTGATATATTTGTCCCATTTATAAATACGCTTCTCCTGATACAAAGAAATTAAATCCGTCCACGGCTTCATTAGAATAATTAGGTTGGCCACTAACGGAAGTGAAAAACTCATAATATTTTACTAATTAAAAATTCCCAGTAATAGGGATAGAAGACCAACGTAATTTTGAACTTTCTGAGAAAAATACAAGATGGTATAATTATTTGCTATATGGTGCTATAATTATTTGATGGTTTATTCGTGAAAGAAACACTTTTTAAGGCACCAGATTTTTTTTCAATATAGATAAAATCATAACTTCATCTTAGTGATGTAGTTGAAGGACACGACTGTTTGATTGCACAATGTAACGCCCGTGAAGAGAGACACACATTGTCCTAAACTTAACAATTAACACTTTTTTTTCAAATTTTTTTTGGCATTGTACTATCACCCGCTATGATCTAGATGGAACAGCGGGTTTTAAGAATGTTACCGCCACTATCAGTCGATTTTTTTTTCCCAAAATTTAAAATGCCGATTTTTGGTCTCTACGTTGCTAGTGTTAGGTCACATCACACGTTATTTACTGTTCTTGTGAAAACGACGCTATTAAGCATTTAAAGGGTCTTGAAGGTGCCGTTTACGGCTGTTTCTAGACTTAAAACGTCGGATCCCTACTTTTATTAGTAACAAGCATAAAAATCGTAATATCTTCACAAATACGTCGGCGTGTTACGCTTAGCTACTCACAAGGGTCTTTACTACAACAATAGACTTCGATGAAAAATAGGGGGCGCGATTGTTTAAAAAGGTAAGGGAACGGACCCTGTGTACACTGAACGGATTGCCCACCTCTCTTTCGAAGCGATTTGGGCCACCATATAAGGTTTTGCTATAGTGGGATCGCCACACCTCTCAGACTTGTAGTAACCCTACCCATACCTACCCGTACCCATACCCGGTACAAAATTGCGTACCGGTAGCCCGACCCATACCCATACGTCTCGACCCTACCCGTACCCATAACTTTATCCACTGGCTGGACCCGGACCCGTACTCGTACCTGTACCCATGGTCTCGGACCAGTACTCGTACCCGTACCCAAGGTCTTGGACCCGGACCCATGGTCCCGGACCCGTACCCATAACTTTATAACATGCTGGACCCGGACCCATGGTCTTGGACCCATCCATACCCATACCCAACGGTACCCTTCGGACCTGTACCGATACCCATGGTCTCATACCTGTATCCGTCCAATACCCTAGTCCCACTAATTGGGACCTCACATGACGTTTCTTTAACATAGCCTTTAACAGTCTTATATGTGACGTCGCCAAAACACTATGTTCTCTATGACATTTTTGTGTAACCTTCAAATTTCGACCACTGACAACATGTCCCCTCCAATTTTCTTAAACCGGTGCTTTCGCTAAACACTCTTCTACCTTTAGCACCAGTAATATCCCAAATTTTAAATACAGCGAAATCTTTTCATAAATAAGCATTGGCATACAAAATCAGGACTTAAGTCCACCAGTCAAGACTTAAGTACAAAGTCCTTGAAATTTCATTAAATTTCACTCTAAAAAGTTGATATTTTACTACTTCCTTTGTTTGTTGATAACACTCTAAGGAAGACTTTTCAAGGTGGGGAATCGGGTAATAGTTATTCGCAAAGCGTGAAAATTATTGAGAATGCGAGACAAAAATTTTGTCAATCAGTTACACACATTTTGGCATGACTCCTCCATTGATGAAGTGGAAGGCATTATGATAATTGTACAGAAGGAGGAGTCATGCTCCAGGACTATCCAATAACCATGGTCTTGTAACCAAACCACCAGTTTCCATGTTGTTGTTGCCATATCTTACCTTTACCCGATGATTAAAATTTAAAAAACAAAAATAACTGCCAGTAGTCTTTGTTTTAATGGCTATTAATGGAGTTTAATTTTGTTTTACTTTGCGGAATGTTTAAGGGTTCAACAAGGGATTTTACACATCGGGTGTCCTAAAAAATATTTTTTGCACTGAATGTTAAGCTCCCCATCTGGAAGGACTAAGCATGATTAGTTCTTTGGTACAAACATGTTGTGCTGTGAAGCAAATATAAAATGTTTTAATTAAAATAATATAAGTAAACCTAATTTACCTTTTGGTTTTTCACTTTTTCATTTCCCTTGATATGACTTTCGTTGCCAAATACACAAAAATCCAAAATATGTATCTCTTGCTTCACACAACCTTTAAGTTATACATCCCAAACTATTTTTCAGTCTATCTACAGTTTTTTCACATATACCGATACACCATGGATATTATAGTAGGCACTATGCAGTACTATGCACCACGTTTGCCTTAGTGTTTTCACAATTAATTTGCACTGTTTCCGAATCGAGCATTACCATCTCCAATAATTGAAATGAACTTTACACCCACAGGGACACTTACTGTACCTGCACCAACTATTGGATAGTGACATATCTTTGAAAAGTCACGATTCTTTCTTCCTTTGGGCTGACACGTGGTTTTCATTGCAAAAAAATTCTTATAAGGATTCCACAGAATTACCCTATCATTCTTATAGCTATTCCTGCAAATTTCAAATCAATATTGAACTCTTTCAGTGGATCACTGATAGTGTCCTTTAAGTGTTGGAACCTTGCCTACATGTACCAGGTAAATACACAACGGTTTGTAACCCGTACCCAAAGACTCGTAAACCCATACCACCCATGCCTGTACCGTACCCTACCATGGGTTTGGTCGTAAGCGGGACCCGTACCCATGGGCTTGGACCCCTAACCCCATACCCGTACCCATGGCTTTGGACCCGTACCCGTACCCAAACCCATGACTTTGTCACATGTTGGACCCCTGTACCCGTACCCGTACCCGCGGTCTGGGACCCGGACCCGTAGCCGTACCCACGGTCTCGGACCTGTACCCGTACCCCTACCCATGGTCTCGGACCCGTACCCATACACGTACCCATGATCCGTACCCACATAACAAATCTGGCACTTCATCTACAGCGGTCTGTTTTCCCTTCCCCGCATTGATAATGCTGGTACCCATTTAATACACCGGGTAGAGAGGATTATTGAGGTACAGCGCCTTACTCAGACGAACACATGACCCCCAGCGGGGCTCGAACCCACAAAAACTTGGCTTGCGGACCGAACGCGATCCACGGACCACATGCGGCCCCTTCGATTTGTTACAAATCGTGAAAAATCGCTTATAGTGGCTTTAAAAATGGCTGACTTAGCATGATTAACCCCGATGAGGTCGCACGCAATGTTCAACAATCGTGTTTTTTTGCATGTACACAATGCCTTGGTCCAAAATGACTAATCATTGTGTGAAATAACTAAGCTCAGATCGTCGTTTTAATAACAGCCCCCCCATTTTTTGTCAGATTATTAATGGTGTGTAACTTTTTTTTAGGTTTTGTACCCTGCACAGGTCTGTCCTGTTGCTCCTGTCCCACCTATTAAATTCCCTGGTTTATAAATTTTGTCTCATTTTAGATACCTTTTTTGTTTCGCCCTGTTTCTGATGTTATATTTCGGTATAATATATTTTTACTAAGTGTATAGTGCAATATGAATTTATACTGTCCATTTTAATATTTTAATATTGTTTTGTATTTATGTTTTGATGTAATTTTTTATATATTATACTGTGCAATTTGTTTGTAATTTTATCATGCAATTCAGCCTTACGGCTGCTATTTGATAAAAATAAAATATACTTGAATATTTGAAAAGTGTATAAGGGGTATAAGTGGACCCGACATTTTGTTTTCGCGTGCCATGTTTTAACGCTAAATTATTTTCGCCCAGTATTTTATATAATTACCTAATTATCAGTTGCGCATATTTTGGTGTTAAAAAAATTCAAATCGGTCATGGCGTTTTTATGCTAATTAGCATATAAGCATTTGGTGGCGCTATTCAGCACTTGTTTTGCCGCTTAAATCATACGGGACTAAATGCATTTATTTATTCCTATTTAAAGCCAAATTTTATGGGCAAAAGTCCTTTGGGAAAGTGGTTTCCATTTTTCGGCGGAAGAATATTGTGCGCATTGCAAAAATCGGTTTTTGGACCGCCATTTTGAATCGGTACAACCGATTTTCATTATGTGGTTGTGTTGATGTACCCTATCAATGACCATCGTTTTGGTAAAAAATTCCAATGGCAAAATGGTTTTCAGGGGATCCACGTGGACCCCCTTATACACTAACGGGATTGCGCAATACCTTTTAAGTGTTAAACATAGTATGGAAAAATTTGAATGTTTCTCCATTTTCATCAGATTTTTACCTTATGACTCTCATTTTGTGCATGTTTGCTTTTTTTCTCATGTACTGTAACTAAACTGTGAACGGTAATTAAGCCAAGAATCTATCCTAAATCAGACTGTTTGAAATGTCATAGAGATTAGTGCTATTGCTCCTTCGCAAATATGCACTAGGGGGATGTTTGCCCCTAATTCCTAGGTTTCTTTGTAGGATTCTAATTTTATTGCCTAATTGTTATTGTCTTATGGCCCTGCTGCATGTGTGGTATAAATTCCGTGCGAAAATCCTGTTGGGAACGTGGTTTCCATAGGGGGTTCCATAACGTAAGTAGGAAGACCTTGTCCACTTGAGTGTTGTAAAGTCAGATTAACTCAACCATTCCTTTGATTGTTGGTTCTTAAAGTTCAGTGCACCAATTTTTCAATTTTCAAGAGAGCTAGATTTTTCTTATATAATGTTTTTTTTTAAATCAGCTTCTTTAAAAGTTGTTGCTTAAAACATTTTAAAGTACATCGGCTTGATTGCTATAAATAGCTCGTTCCCAGATCCATAATTTCCCCAGAGTGGCCATTTTTTTTATCTGGAGAAGTCCAGTATTTTTGCATTTCCCGGTGGAATCTTTAGGGCTAAATATGATTGGTTTGGCTGTTATGAGCGCAAAATGCCCCAGTTTTGGTCAACTAATATAATTTTACACGGTACTTATAGTCCTTAAAATATCACCATTTTAGTTCTCAATTAAAAACAGATTGAACTGTCAGGTAGGAAAACTTTGAAGAGGGGGTTTGATGATAAGGCCATTCAATCCAGATGAAAACTTTTTAGAGAGAATTTAAAATAAGGTCATTCTATAAGTAATAATTATTTCTAGCCAGAGAAGGCCCTATCAGGATCCAGACCAGGCTTCAGGAGGGTAGTTTTTAAGGGCCGACTCAGAGATTTGAAATACGGTATAATCTTTGTGTTTAATTAAAAACAGTCAACTAGAAACTTTAAAATAGTTGCCTAAAATGTCCAATTCCAAAGTTTGTGATGAACGGATTTCATTGATACAGTTAATTCAATCAAAGTCAAATCAATCAATCAATCAATCAATCAATCAATCAAATTCATGTTGTTTCATCACCTCATCACATCAAACAATGAAAAACAAAGATATGAAAGTGGGGTAACAAATAAAATGGATTCACAATAGAAAGAGCTATAATTTATAGGATATAATTAATTTGAAAACTAGTGATGAACGAGGTCACTGATAAACGCTAAGCGTGGAAATGCAGTAACCTCCCCTAACTTACGTGTTACTACGACAAAAGGACAGACAAAATAAAAAAATTACAAGTCAAGACAAAAAAAAAAGACGAAAAGACAAATAATAAAATTACATTGGACAAGACAAAGACAGCCGACACAGTTGAAAATCCAAGGGATAAGGATTAGCGTAAAATCGAGTAAAAAAGACAGAAAATTAGGACGTATGACAGCAAACTCTACGAATTGATGAGACTCTTTTTAATATTAATTTGAAGGAAGATAAAGTTGGGGAGTGTTTAATATAAGAAGGAAGATTAGCCCATTATAGTAGGAGGGCCTTGAAAATCAGGGTATTATTAGCAAGTACGGAATTAAATGGTTGACACGAGTATGGGTATAAAAGTTAAATAATCCTGATCAAAGGTCGTCCGGGTAGAAGGTTATAGTTGTATGGATACACGAATGTGGCGCTGAAGTTTTATAAATATCATAACCTCACGTTTTGAGCAGAAGAAAATAAAGGGTCGGTGTGGGCCCGCCACACAGGAGAGAATGTTCTAATGACTCTTTCTGGAGAATAAAAATGCAGTCCAGACACGAGTTATTAGCATCAGCCCAATCTATGGCTCCATAAGGTAATATAAGTGAAATATATAATCCGTGTGGAAGGAGGCTTCGCTTTGAGGAAGAAATTGTCTAACTGCGGATAACCCCGTGATAATAGCATAATTTTGGAAATGTGCTGGGTATGGGAATTCCAGGATAAATTGTGGTCCATAAGGATACCAAAGTATTTTAAAACAAGAAAACACTTCACTCAGATCTCAAACATTCATTAAATATAATTGTAAATTTGTGTTAAATATTATATTTATTTTTAAAATCATATAGGTTGTCTTTTTTAATTCAGCACCTTCAATTTGTTGAATTTAAACCCAGTTTGAAATATAATCCAGTCCTTTATTTACTATTTGTTCAAGGGTATTTAAATTGGGGATGTGACAAAAAGATATTTTGTGTCGTCTGCAAATAAAGTGTGTATTTCAGAACAAAGTGGACGGTCATTAATGTATATGAGGAACAAATGGGGCCACGGATAGAAGCCTTCGTGAGGAATCTTACAAGTAATGGTTTGCTGGGTCAGAGAAGGTGTTATTAAACAAAAACCCGTTGTTTCTATTAGTAGTTCCTAATCCAGTCATTTGCAAGACCCCGGATACCATACTTATTAACTTGTAAAGAAGGATGTCATGCATTGATTTATGTATCAAAAGCCTTGCTAAGATCTAAGAATATACCAACGGTATGAAGTTATTAATCTGTTAATATTTGTGTGGTGCCGAGTACCATACTGGGTTATTATAACAAAAAATCCGGAGCCGGAAATTTTATAAAACAAAGCGATAATGTTCTTGATTGAGGATATCGATTTTTTTTTAATGAGTTATTTTTTTTATTTTTTTTATTTTTTTTATGTTATATGCAAAAACACTTTTGTCAAAAAATTGAGGGTGCCAACCTCCGAGTCCGCTTTTTCACTTCAGATTTTTTAATGAAGTGTTGTTCAATTTCTGAGAAAAAAAAAGTATTTTGATTTGCTGTTCAGGAGGAAAAATAATATCTATTAATTTAAAAATAGAAACACTTTCACATTCAAAATTCTCACGAGAATTTCTAAATTTCTTTTAAAGGGCTCATGAATGGTGTTAAAATTGAAGGTGTAGTTCTTCTTCCAAATATTGTTTTTAAAGATTAGATTCTAGTGTTTCTATAAAAATCACACAATTATTGACCAACTACTAATTTGTCTTGGCTAAAACCACCAAAAGCAATGAAATCAATTAGCATAGGTTTTCAGAATTTATTGTTTCGGTTATTACCAAAATCACTCCTTATATGGGGAAGTGAACCCAAAAATGTGAAATATTTCAAAACTAAGGCCATAAAGAAAACCATATCTTGTCCCACATAAATACTCATGTTTACAAATTTTCAACAAAATCTATCCAAGACACGGTAGCCAATATTAATCTACGTAATCTAATGTTGGTTGTAAAATATAGCCTCTAACAATGAACAGTACACCAAGGAGATATAATTTGGGCACAACTCGCCACATCTTGTCACAACTCGCCACAGCTTGTCGTAACTCGCCACCACCTTGTCGTAACTCGCCACTACCTTGTTGTAACTCGCCCCACTTTGATGGATCACAACTCGCCCAGCAACTCGGTCCTCAACTCGCCCACCTATTCAACTCGCCCATGTAACAACTCGGTACTTAGACAACATCCAAATGGGTATTACAATTAATTTCGTCATACGCTGTAAATTGTTGTGAAGTAACGCTTGACGGAATAAATGACAATACCTATTTGCGTACGGGCAATTCAAGAATCTCATACATGCGGGATGACATGTATTCAATTCAACAAATTATATAGCTGGCAAACTGCTGCGCCGGATATTGAAGGGTCAAGTACGCGGTCTCTGTATTTTCGTATTCTGCAAATTACAGAGTACCGCGAGTACGAGTTGTCGTCAGTTTTGAGAGTATATTTTCACGGTCAGTAATAACAGCCTGAGCACAAGTCTTAAGTGTAAGATATGAACTAGATCATGATCACATGGTAGCAGTGTAGGGGGGCGGGGTGGCACATAGCCCTAGGCTATATAGGCATATCCCTAACGCCCCTTAACTGCATTTAAATGCACTTAAAAAAACACGGAGCGGACCCCACCTTGGTTAGGGGAAACTTGGCCCAAGATTTAATAAGAAAAATATCACTAGCTTCTTTTTCGTGGGGACGCTAGGGATATATATGGTCGATTGTCATGAAAACAGTAAATTTTGGAGATAAGACACACCCCCAAAAAGTCTCAAAATTGTATGTTTTTTGTTTTAAAACATTCACACATTCAATATCTATTACGGCAAAAATAATATTGCCAACAACACATCTTACGTTTCAGCACAGTATGCACACAACATTTTATATAGCAAAAAAAAAAGGGTTTATTATGTTATCAAAAGCAACAAAAATGCCAACTGATAATATTATCAGAGAGGTTGCTGGGAACAATTTTTATTTGTACGAAGTTAAAGTTTGAGTAGCTAATTGAACTCAAGAAATATGCTCCAATTTGTTTAGTTATTACGTTATCCTTGAGTATTGAATTTTACCTGAAAATTAGTCCTCACAATAAACAAATATTAATACCCTTTACTAATTTAATCTAAGATACATTTAATTCGCACCATATCATTCCATGACCAAATTATAGTTGATGATGTAAACGCATTCAGCGTAATAAACGATAACGTAATACACAATAACGTGGTAAACATTTTTACCATTTTCACATCCCCATTGACTAAGATGTTTCTGATATAAATTTTATACAGTGTTTGTGGTCGGAAAATGAGTGTCTATGCCACTCTTGATCAATATTAAAATAACTTGTTTGGTTGCTGAGAAATATGCATAACGTAATACACTTCCTTAAAAAGGTCGCATTTTCGAAAAGGTTCATTTCAACTTTTTAATAGCCATTATGAGCCATTATATTACTTTTCTTTGTGAAAAACAGCGGTCTTGAAGATACCATTTACGATTGTTTTAGACCTTAAAAAAGTCGGATTCCGACTTTTATTAGTAAACGAAGCATAAAAATAATAATTTCTTGATAAATACGGCGTGTTACGCTTAGCCACTTACAGGGGTTTTACTACAGCAACTTCCAATACAACAGTGCCAAAAAATGGACTTTGATGAAAAATAGGGGGCGCGATTTGTTTACATTGTGAAGAAATCGCTGATAGTGGCTTTAACCATATTTCAGGTCATGAGGTTATTCCCTAATCTATAGTGTGTCGCCAAAGGGACAATTTTGCCGGCAGCACCCCATTAGAATGGTCTGAGAACGCCCCAAGAGGGTGATTTGAATCAACTGATCCCATGTGTCCCTGTGCGTGTGTGCGTGTTAGTCGTGTGTGTTAGTATCATAATCAGTGTAGAGGTGACTACTCCCATGCATATTACTCTGCATTTTCTGCATTATGCATTCTGCAAATTACAGAGACCGGTCAAGTACGTACGTGGTCTGCACAGATATTGTATTTGCAGGTCTGGAATAGGCTGTGACATGTCATGTGGTAATGTGATTTAGGTACCCAGGCTGACACTCTGAACTAATAAGACAAGATCGGTTTGTGTCTGAAGACAATATCCATATCGCTTTGCAGCGTTTAACATTAGTTGTAGGAAGACGTGCACTTAGAACTGCTTCATTAACACTCAAGTGCAAGTGAAGAATGAGTTATACTGTCTATCGTGATGAGTTTAACAGTATTTTCTACAGAGGTTTCTGAGCTCCAGGTGGTATTGATATTATCTGTTGCCGTATGTGCTGTAATAAAATGCGCCAGTTTCATCTATGCCAAACGATCAGGACAGAGAAAGCTTCCACCAGGTCCAAGAGGGTGGCCCCTGTTGGGCATTATCCCAATGTTGATAAGAGCCGAACGTAAAGGGGCACATACTCACACCGTTATGTCGGAGTTATCGCGAAAGTATGGCGGCATTTTTAGCTTTAAATTGGGTCACAAACTCGTAGTGTGCCTCAATACTTTGCAGTCAATTAAAGAAGCGTTCAATAACATTGATGTATGTGATAGAGATGCGGCATTGCTCGAAAATATGTTTTCCGGAAACGGTGAGATATAAATTAATTGCTTTCTCTGAGCGATTTTTACAAAACGAGTACGGTGGTTGCAACACCACAATAATGTATGATTTTGGGAATAGATTTTGGACGAGTTAACAAAAGGCGAGTTAGAGGAAAAGTGAGTTAGAAAAGCGAGTTACCTCCATAAGGATCCATCAAGTCCCAGGCTGGCGAGTTACGCCAAAGCCAGCAAGTCCCGCTGGCGAGTTACGCAAAAGCCATCAAGTCCCGGTGGCGAGTTGTGCCAAAGCCCTCAAATTTCACTAGTGAGTTGCGCCAAAGCGATCAAGATCCACTGGTGAGTTACAATGGGATACGCAAAATGGGTTTAAATGTCTATGGCTAACTAGAGGGGCATTTTTGAAAACATTCTTGCAATGCAATAAAAAAGATGACACTTTGTTATGAGCTATAGGAAAAAATGTGGTATATATAAGCTCCAAAGTTTATGTGGTTCATCACATGTTTTGTCCACTACAATAGCCCTGTTTTTTGATCGTTCTAGTTTATTTTACATAAAACTTCGTTAAAACAATTATAATTTTATAAATAAAATAGTTTTTTGCTTTTTTTAATTTTGTTTGCATATGTGTGTTTGTGTGGTTTTAATCACTAATGGTCACTTTCACGTGTTTGTATAGACCTCAGGGGGGTCTAACCCTCATGATTTTCCCAGCGGGCACGATGTGGGAAGTCAAAATACGTTCGGAGTTATAAATCCCACGTCGAAATATTGATTCTACGTCGTCTTCGATATAATTGGATTTTCAACTAAATTTCTATAACCTCTCTACCTTTTTTGGACGTTTCGATGTCTCTCTCTAAAATGGCTTACCCACATTTTTTTTTTCGAGGTTATTTGTTTGTTATAGGGCCATATTTTAAAATTATTATATTTTGGTTTCCATTTTTGAATTTGAAGTATGACTTAATGTTACAAGTCCACACACTTGTTATGCCTCCTATCGTAATAAAAGGTAAAATATATTTTTGCCCAAATGTATGTAATTGTCTAAATATCATTGCGCAATTTTTTGGTGGAATAACTTCAAATCCGGCCATTGGCGTTATTATTTATTAGCGAATTAAGCATTTGGTGCGCTATTTTTCAATTGTTTTGCCCGTAAAAGGTGCAACGATAGCTTTTTGGGGCAACCCTGTATTGTGGTCCCATCTGTGAGTGATTTCATATAGATAAGACACCCCAATAGATGTCTTACTGTCTTTGTCTTACAGAAATGCTTGAAAGTGAAAACAAAGGCGGGTTTTCATTTGCTTAATTTCATATAAAACTTAGGCTGAATTTAGTATTGCTCCTATACGAAATTAGAAATTCACATTTTGTACCAGGAAATTTTTCGCTTAATCCTTTCACATGTGGACATTTCTGAGTAAAACCTTTACATTGGTGCAAAAATCAGAATTTTCCTATTTTTTAGGGACCGACCTGTTATGTTAAATCTCTCGTTGCCCCTTAAATCGAGCTCGAGAACTTTCTACATTTTTATTTGAGCAATGTAATGTATTTATGTCTCCTATTATGGGCCAAATTTTTATGGAAAAAGTACTTGGTGCGGTTGGCAAATAATCGGTTTTTTGGACCGCCATTTTTTGAAATCGGTACTACGATTTTCAGTTTTCCCTGTTATGTGGTCGTGTCGACCCTTTAAGGAGGGTACATGGTGTGGCAGTGATCAGCGCTCGCCTCATAGCATAAGGTTGTGGGTTCCAACCCCGCTGTCGCCAATGTGCTGTGAACTTGGGCAAGGCACTTTACCCTCGCTTTGCCTCTTTCCCCCAGGAGTATAAATTTGTACCAGCATATCTGGGGATGCAAACAAACTCGCTGGGCGGGAGGAGTAGCGAACCCCCACAGCAGCCATTATTGAGGAAGTCCTGGCCCAACTCGCCAATGACAGAGCGATGGGCACTCCGCCTTCGGGCGCACCATTTGATATTTTGATATACCCCATCAATGACCAGAGTGTTGATAAAATTCACCGGCAAAGTTGTTTGCGGTTGTTGTTTGTTCTTGTTTTTTTTTTTTTTTGGGGGGGGGTTCAATGTGGACCCCCGTTATACAACGGGAGTGGCCCGAAGACCTATAGTGTTAATATTATAGAAATTGCTAAATATGGACAAGGATTTTAAAAATACCTCAGAAGAGGAAAGAAATGACAATGGTGGGGGTTTTTTGCGAGTTTCTGTATATTCACGAGTGATATGTCTTCACAGGCCAACAACAAACAAACAAGACAACTTCACCCAACTCGAACTCCTCCTCCTCTTCTCCTGCTACTTCTCTCACCTCCCGTCACCATCCTCCTACTCCTCCTCCTTTTCCTCCTCCCTCCTCTCCTCTTTGGTCCCTCTCTTCTCGGCTTCTTTGCGGACTTTGGAGGCCTCACTCAAAAATAATTTCCTATCTCTACTCCATAAACTGAGTGTAACGTTATTGTGTAATTTTTTGAGCAATTTTTATTTATCCCATAATCAATTATTTTAAAAATATAGCCCAAAATTTCGGAACTCAGTAGAGCTCATATAATTTTTGTACATTACTCAAATCCAAGACCCTCTGCTTATAAAACCAAATACTTAACCACAATACCACGCTACCTTACAGGGCATATAGAGGACTTTGAACATAAAAAATAAGATCCTAAATACTTCTTGTTTTGTGCCCTTTTGGTTTTATTACAAAATTTGTCTTTTTGTTATAACTTTGAATCCAGATTGTTGTTTAAATTCTCATGAAATGTGGGTATTGGTGAAAGAAACATGTGTGCCAAATTTAAATTTTTTCCAAAAGGCGTTTTTTAGAGATATATCACATAATGCTTTTCATCAAATTTCCCATGACTTTGTACAGGGGCTGCTTTTGGCAATTATAGAAATGACCAAAATGGACACTTTGGTGAAACTACACTTTTATGTTCAATTATGTCTCAAGTATGGATGATTTATAACGATTGGTGTTTTGGTTTGTCATGTTAAAGACATATAAACACATCAATCCATTGTTTTGTTTATTTTTTTTTTGTCACAAAAACAAAGAACAGGTGGTCGCAAAACACTTTTTTTGAAGTATTTCTAGAAATAACTGAAGTTCCCTTTCATAATTTTCCTAGAAGAAACTCCAACTCCCTTGGTGATGATACGGTGGTCATATGAAAGGAACTCAAATTTAGAAAATTCTCACGTTGATTTTGCAGATTGAGTGTTCTTATTTGAAATAATTGGGGTGTTTTAATTTCCTACATTATTTTTCCCTAAAAAGTTTTTTGCTAAAGAATTACACACTTGTTAAAAAAGCCAACATGATATTTTTAAGGTATTTCGTTTATGCACACATCCCTAAAGTTTCAAGCTTAAAAACGACCTTCCATTTAGGCTGGAAAATTATTTTATTTTACAAATTATGATTTAAAAAAACTAAATAAAAACACTAAAACAAATTATGCGTCTTGAAACTGCAAAAATTTGTGGACGGAGAGTTCATCCTTACACATAAATCAAGTTGGACTAGTAAATTGATTCAGGGGTTTGATTTATGGTCATTTTTCTGTAAGACCATTTTATGATCCTACCTTAACTGATTTGGAATATAAGTCGGGTATGTATGTACAACCCCCCGTGCACCCCCACAGAATTACCCCCACCAACTTTTTAGGTGCCTTTTAGGGTCTAAAACCTTTTGGATGTTAACATTGAAAAAAAAATCCCGATGCTCTCAGAGATATCGAGATGGCCGCCAATGTGGTCAATTTGACAAAAAGTCAACTTCAGCTGCCAATACCAATAAAGCACAAATAAAATGGCTATTTATATGTTTTTAACCCTCCAAACATCATTTTTGGTGTATTGTTGCTCTAATGGCTTCAAATCCAATGGTGCCAATAAGGCTGCCAAAGGAGTAAATGTGAGAAACTCTCGAATAATTAGCCAAAAATTCTGATCAAAGAATGAATGAGATCAACGTTTCATCACCATAGAAACTATTGAAAACTACTTTTGTTTCTGTTTTCAATGCCAAATTCAAGAACGCAGCAAATGGTCTAACTTTTAGAGAAAAGTCAAATTTATTGGCCAAAATACAAGCGGTAATGATTTGGTATAAAGAAATACAACTTTGATGGCAATATGGGTCCTTCTGACCAACTGGTTCCATAAAGTCTCCACAATCCGTGTTCAACCATGTTCTGTAGGGGCGGTATATCCTGAATCTGACTATTCCAATGCGCAAAACCGTCTGTAATTTGCACATGGCACTTTTGTTGTGAGGAAGCCGAGATGCACTTTATTGTGTAAATAAAAAGAGTACCATTTTTGTTATAAATCCTTGGTGTCTCAAATAAAAGCACAATTATAACCTACAACGTTTTATATAGCGAGGTCCACCGCTTTAATGCCTTGTAAGTAGTAAATCTGGACTATCTGCAAGTATAGCAATTATTACTATAGACATTTTTTATATAGCCATGTTCCCCGCTTTAACCACACTTTTTATTTATATATAAATAAAACGGAATACCACTTTGTTATAATCTGGAGCTATCTAAAAAAAAATATAAAGCGATAGGCATTTTTAATATCCAGCGATGTCCTTCGCTAAGTTTGACATAGGATTTATCGCTGCCATAGTTCACCCCCAAGACCGGAACAGTCCGATTCATTTGGATCATCCTTTATCCCTATCATATCTTCCTCCTCTGACATTTCCTCTTCATTGACTAAAGCCAATATGTCTGCAAGACATGATGGCAATACGGGTCCTTTTGACCAAACTGGCTCGATAAGTCTGTCACAATCGTGTCCAACCATGTTCTGTAGGATGTGTATGTCCTGAATAGGCACATCTTACGTTACTAGCTGTTTTGCCAAGTTGGGAGTTTGGGAATAGATGATGATGTAATAGCAGAGAGGAAATTGTATGCTATGATTACCCAGGTCAAGGAAGTAATAAACGTAATGGCCATGCTTAAGAGATGGTTGATGATAGTCAGACCATTAGGAGCTCATTTAAAGTTGATCTGTCTAAGCTTCCAACCATGCAAGCATTCTCTTCTTCCTCATAACAAGCTGTGCAAATACAGGCACATGCAATTGAATAGTCAAGCTTCAGATAACCGCCTCCTACCGAACATGGATGGGCACGATGTTGGAGGCCTTTATCAAGTGTGTGTGTGAAGCGGTGACCTCGCTGTATAAATGTCTAGGTTAGTTTTGCTTTTATTTGAAAAAAATTAAAAATATTAAAAAAAAAATGGGTATTTCTTTTTATTTATACTACCGAGTGTGTGCTAAAGCGGGGGACAATGGACTCTATAAAATGGTCCCATAGGTTAAAAGTTGGCTTTTATTTGAGATGTCTCCAATTTATAACAAAATAGGATTTCATTGTATGTATACTACCAGAGTGTGTGTTTAAAGCTGTGAACAATCGCTATTAAAATGTTTATAGGTTTATAATTTTGGTTTAATTGGATACCGTCCAGTTTATAACAAAATGGCATTTCGTTTTATTATACTACTAAGTGTGTGTTAAAGAACGTCGTGGACAAGATCGCTTTATAAATGTTTTTTTACAAGTGCGTTAAAGCGTTGGGGCAATCGCTATAAAACTTCTAGGTTCTACCTCCGGATATATACAAAAATGGTATTTCTTCAACCAAGTGTGTCTCTTACAGGACGGTGCAATGGCATAGGTCAAGTTCATTATATACCGCCTCTTACAGAACATGGTTGGACACTATGTGGAGACTTTACGAACCGGTTGGGTCAGAAGGACCCGGATGACCATCGAAATTGGATTTCTTTAAACCACATGTGTTAAAAGCATTGGACAACCATTACATTGGATTATGTTATCATTACCACTTGTATTTTCCGCCACTAATGCAATGACTTTTCTCGCAATTAGACATTTGGCTGCCATCTTGATTTAGTGCATTGAAACAGAACAAAAGTATTCTTTCAATATTTCTATGGTTGAAACATCATTTCTGATCATCCTATTTATTTCTTTGAAAAAGAAGAAAAAAAAAAAAAAAAAAAAAAAATGAGAAAGAGAAAAAACTTTCAAAATTTCCCCCCCCCCCCTTCCTCCTTTTTTGGCTACATATTTCGAGTTTTCTCACATTTTCTACTTTTGGCAGCCATATTGACCGCCATCTTTGATTTGAACATTAGAACAGAACAATAATACCAAAAATGAGTTTGGGGAGGGTAAAACATTACTAGCCATTTTATTTGTGCTTAATTGGTATACTAGCTGATATTTTGACTTTTTTTCAAATTTTGGACCCATTTTGGCGGCCATCTGGATATCTCGAAGCAAAATCGGATTTTTTTCACTGTTAACAATCCCAAACGTGTTTATGACCCTAAAAGGCACCTAAAAAGTTTGTGTGGGTAAGTCTGTGGGGGGTGCCCGGGGGTGTACCATACATACCCCTAATATTAACTGATTTGAGTCTGATTAACTTAAACTAGCAAGATTACACTTCACCACTTATTAAGTTACAAAGCAACAACACGTGTTTTTTTTTGCACATTTACCGTACTCACATATGTTTTTGTGCTGTTAACATTTCTCAAATGAATAAGTTAAGGGTATTTGAGACTATTTTAAGCCTTTATTATTTATATATTTAGTACTTTTAAAATCATTGATGGAGTATGATCCTCATTTTGAGCCCCATTACTATGAAGTAGTCTGAGCATTTGGGGAGTGATTCTATTCTTTTCTTCGTTTTAGGAAAAGAAACTAAACAAAAGCGGCCCAGGATGGTCTCCAAAGAATGGTACTTCTAATTTTTCCTTACTTTTTTTTCCTTCAAAGGAATTGTTCCCACACCACCCGTATAGCCAGATAATGGCGGCCAGGGACCAGTACCTGGAGCGAACACAAGATGGGGGCTGGGGCAAGAAGGGGGCAAGAAAAAGAAAGGGAAGAAAAAAAGGGAAAGATGTGACAAATCGGGAAACCCATCCTCCGGCCAGTCTGGTGGCAATCATCGGGGTGGGGGGGCGATTTTTTTATAGC
The DNA here is from genome assembly GCA_023653785.1 of Ophioderma brevispina. Classification (NCBI taxonomy): domain Eukaryota; kingdom Metazoa; phylum Echinodermata; class Ophiuroidea; order Amphilepidida; family Ophiodermatidae; genus Ophioderma; species Ophioderma brevispina. The sequence continues at coordinate 122,877 of JAMKCH010048872.1, forward strand.
CAGGCTTTCCGTACATTTGACATCGTAAAAACATCTTTTGAGGAAAGAATCATCGAGAGTTCTTTACTTACAGGCCTCTTAGCTGAATACTCTAAACAAACCATTTTCATCGGTCGTCTACTATGCAATGCTTCGGCTGAACACCGCAGTATTGGTTCTTTGTCGAATCATTTTGAATTTTCAAAAAACGAACTTCAGAACTCTTAAAACACTTCCGCAAGATTTTAGGTTTCTCGTCGCTGGGGTAAGTAGTGTTTCATCTGCACCATTCTTCGGAAAAATATACTTTACAGAAAAGCTATAAGAGTTTAGTCAAAAGTCTACTCTAGTGTTCGTCACCTGTTTCGAAACATCATTGAAGAACACAAGAAACGCGATGTCAGTTAAGAAAATATGGCAACATGGTGTATCGTACTTGGTGGAAATGTCCAAATCAGAGGCGACAGGAGTCCAGTCCGTGTTATCACACCTACGACAATCTAGAAGCCATATGGCCGAGGTGATTTCCGCAGCAGTTGAACTAATGAGAACCACTCTACTAATGGGCCCTTCCTTTACCTGAGTCACTTACCCAGACACAAAGTCCGGGTTCAAGCTGATTGGACAGGTTGTAGGACGGAATGTTCTCGCCGGCGGAGATCAGATAGCCAACTACCTTTTACAAGAAGCATCGGCTTGAGGTACAGCGTATCCAGACTACTATCCCGATGGGTGGACAACACTTAACTTCCAAAGACACAACAATACAAGGATTTGATATTCCAAAGGGCACCCATTGTCCTATCAAATCTTTGGCACGTTCATCATGACCCAAAGATCTGGGATGATCCTGAGGAGTTCAAAACGGAAAGGTTTATAACCAGGACGGGAACTTGTTGTACCGCCCACATTTTATGCGTTTTTCAACAGGTCGTATTTCTCAAAGTATATTCATTGTTTGCATTTGAGAAAAATTTTCATGAAGTTTGATTGATAATAAACAAAACGTATTCTAACAACTGATACGGATCTCGATGTTTATGAAGTACAGTGTAAAGAACTGAACGTTACGTTCGAGTGTTTTTTTAAAATATGTAAAATCGGGTGCAAAACTGGGGCGGTGGTTGTTTCCTAAAACACCAATATTATTAGCTTTTCAAATCTAACTGCTTTTTTGGTTCTAGCCAGAGAGGAATGCAAGGGAAAGGGATAGAAGCTAAATAAACTTGACCTCAGTGCCGGGATCGAGCCCGGGGCCATCCGGCCCACAATTTCATAGACAAGGGAAGCACGCCAAAGTCCACGAGGGAGTCGCTGGCCCGGCCCAGCGATTTCGTGCCCATATGAGTGTTGGTGCGATGACGTTATCGCATCTTTTTGGACTTAGTGCATTTTCTAAGCTCAGCTCATTGAGTTTCATGGTGTCTGGTGGTGTTGGGTTAGGATACCTCTTACCTGAAAAAAAAAGCAATGGTACCTAAAGAACAAGAAGTATAATGAAGATAACGACTAAGTGTTACACTTTTAAAATGGTCTAATAATAACAATATAATAATAATAATAAAACCAGTTTTTATATAAGCGATGCATCCCCGTAAACAGGCTCAAAGAGCGGTTGACAATGAATTATACTCGCTGCAAGAAAATTGTCACAATCATTCGATTCATTAAGGTGACTGCTCAAAAGACACGCCTTACAAGCGCACAAGCCTATCAGCAGTTGAATTGTAATATTCCCCATAGCAGTTCCCCAGATTACGCTTGGATAGGGACGAGGCAATTTTGAGATTAAGTATCTTGCCCAGACTACACAAACACGTGACCACAGTGGGGTACGAACTCACGATGGACGGTCTAATGTCGATGAGTCCTGCGCTTTTCCCACTAGACCAACATGATTAATGAAAATAAAAGACATCGTCAATTGTTATAAGAAATTTAAACAAGGTAACGATATGGACTTAAAGGATTCCTTGGAACCCCGGGCTTGGAATTCCTGTCACAAGGGATTTCATGATAGAAATCAAAGATTGCTGCCTTAATCGTGCAACTAATAAATATATCATCGGTCAAAGTTTACTGAACCGTGGAAAAGTACAAATATATTTTTACTATCACACTCTTAGGCAATTCAATTACATTGTATATGTTCTGATTCCATTTTTTTTTAAAAGCGTTTAGTGGTTTTGTATGGAAATGTGTACTAAATACGTTTCACTGCCCGCGTGGAGTCAATAAAACCCCTACATTCAGGAAAGATGTTTTCAAAGGCAACTGTTATTTTTGCTTGAATGTTTGCTTGGTTGTTTAAAGGAATAAAAAAGGGCTCTCAGAAGATTTATTTGGTGTCTTTCGGACTATGGGTTCAGAAACTGTCAATTTTGCTGAGAGACTTAAAATTTCTGTTTGGCCGATTTTAGCCATACAAATTTGCGGAGAGACTGACCCGGACGTATCTCATTAACAAATTATAGCCAAAGACAATTCACACATGCAATTTCAGATGGAATCGATTTCTTCTCCACAAAAACATATCAGTTTGACATAAAACGCCTATTGTGTAACATATTTAAGTAAATATTCTTAACAAATGAAATTACCATTGTTCAATAATCATAAAGAGCCCAGGGATTGGAAAATAACTCAATATCAATGTCGCAGTTCATGAAAGAAGAAGCTGCTCATAGATGTTGGTCTGTACAATTCTCTTAAGGTATTATTTTTGCACAATGACAGTATACTCAGCGTCCATAAATTACGAGAAGAACTAAAGCTCAGGTTTTCGTAAATAAATTGACTGAAAAACTTAAATTCAATATCGCACTGTTTTTTTCAAAGCGGATTACAAACCTTCTATGGTTTCATTTTGAATCCTAAGTTTCGTTTGTAGGTTAAAAAACCATGAAAGCTTGCTGAAAGAAGTAAAACTGTAGGTCTTACACCAGCTATCTTGACTTATTTGGGAAATGGAACATTTGAACATTTGAACAAATAACTGAACATTTCTCATTCGGCATTTCTTTTGTAATCTCCGGCATATTGTTTTTATAAAATCCGTCAAATTATTCTCCCACCTTCTATTGTTTAACGAGAATTTGGTTAAAGGTTTGTACTTCAAATCAATGCGGAAGACCATGTACTTTTGTAAAACGATGCATCTGTGTTTGGGTCAAAACAGGATCAAAGTCCAAGTGACACCACATAAACGTTTTTGAAAGATGTTTATACCTCTTTATAAAACCTATACAAACATTTGAGCAAAATAATTCTTATCTATTTTATTATTGTTTTATTATGAAGTAGGGTTTTTGACTCACAATGTTACATACAAGAAGGTATAGCGCTCTTCAACATATCAAGCGCTTTACAATAAAATTATTACAATAATTCAAAACAGGTGAAGTCCCAAGTTGCTTTTTAAAAAAAGCGAAGTGATGACCCTATCTGATAAAAGTGGGAAGCGAATTCCAGAATTCAATATAATCGGCATTCTTTTTTCGGAATTTCAAATACCTTTTTTTGTTTAGAAAATGAACTAATAAGACAAATTAATCTGGTTAAAATATGCAATGATACCCACTCCCACTGCCATGTCTTTTAAGGGCTAATTTGTAGATGCCACCTGAAAGAGGTTCATAATAAGTAATTATTGTTGTCCTTTTCACCGATTGAACTGCATCTACACGCATGTATTGCATTTTATTTAGTACAATTTAGAGGACCGACACCTCAGAGGTACGCCCACAGTGATGAAATAGGGGTATCCTCGGAATTGACCAGGACGACCGGGAACGTAAGGGGTTACCGCTAATATTTTTTAGAAACTCATTGTGATATCTATGCAAAGGTATGATTCCCTGTACTATGGGACCGACGGCTTAACGTCTCCGCCTGAAGGATGGGATATTCTCAGTTTATGTCAACCCCAGTCCAAATTAGCCGCGGGTAGAAAGGTTCAATATAGTTCTTATACAATTAATATTAGAATTTAGTATATCTGATTCATTCCCTGCAATTGGACCTATCGGGGTTAAAACCGGGGACCTTCAGTGGCTCCCCACAAATGTCTTAAAACAAAGATTCACACGTGTGACAGACCGTTTAGGTAATGCATGTCATCAGGATATCTACCGAGAAGACTGCACTTTATTGCATTGAAAAAAAAGACACATGCCTAACTGGTTATGGTACCCTTAGTACCTTGGCCATACCGTACCATAGAGTTATATGTCGGTCGCTGAATTTTTGTCATTAATAAAACCCTTTTAAACGGCGTTTTCTATACTATTGAGATGGTTTAGCAAACCGTTGGGGTTATCGTTTGGCCGCTATTCAGTGTTTCAAATTCTGTACACTTACTGAACTTGCATTGTATTTAAAAACTGAAAAAATTTCGGCATTTCAGTTCAGTAAAAGGATTCAACGGCGAATTGCAATAGTATATAAAAAATAGGGACAGCAACCCCATATAGGTCGTTGGGCTGGAGTTACAAAAATTAGTCAAACTGCACGAACATGACAGAATGACCCTGACTTGACATTCTCAACATGGCTTTCAACTAGACATGATTATATTAAGCCTCTGGTGGTTTGACAGTTTTGGAGTTATCAGTGGAGAGTTTTGGCAGCAGGTTCTTCCTGGATTTCCTGTGTAAACACATCCATCCAATTTCATACCTACCCAACACATAAACTCATCAACATAACTCCACACACAACAGAAACCCTAACACTCATAACTCACCAAAATAAGGTATCTATTGGCCCACATAAGGAAAGAGCAAGCGCACACGATGGAATTGTACTCATACAAATTTCGCCCACTATTACTTACCACCACTTGCCACATAAGCACTACATTACCTTAATTTAATCATAATTTGACCACCCAATAAGGCAGAATATTTGGCGGACTCGAATAAAAACGGGCACCCCTCGAAAAATGCTTCTATCGCCACCGATGAAAAAAGAATTAAACCTGGAGAAGTTCTTTATATGTTGCTTACCTCTTGTTAATTTATCTTTCTTTCAGGTAGGCGCTCTTGCGTGAGAAAAAATGGCGAAGAGAGTTTTTTATCTTCTTCATCTTCACCGCATTTACTACACAATTTAAACCTTCTTCGAACGCCGAAGAAACTCTCCTCACATACCTTTAATAGTTCCCGGGTCTAACCTACGAACCTCCTTACTTTGAGTGTGGTGCTGCTCGCCGGAAGTTAAGGACTATCAGTGCATCCCCCCAAAGAGTAAAATAAAGGAAATTTGCATGAGTAGTTTTACAGTAAAGGATAAGTCTTAAAATTCACATAGTTTAGTATTTTTCCAACGCAAACTGTAAAAATACAAAAAAACAATGTTCCCAATTCCGGTAGTTTCAAATTGCTCAATAATATAAAACACACACACACACCCACAAACAAACACACACACACACACAGCCCACACACACACGCACGCCGCAACTCACACACACACACCCACACACACACACACACACACACACCACACGGCGCACACACAACGCGCACACACACACACTCACCACCCACACACACATATTACTTTTATGGACCATACTATTGCTTTATAATTTTATCTACAACATATTTTGGTTTATCCAGCCTATGGTCTGTATTCTCAATGTGTCTTCTCATGATATTGTAAATTAACATACCCACACCTACCCAAGTCTGACCCCGCCACACACACACAAACACCATGGAATATTACTTTTATCACCATAATATTGCTTTGTAATTTTAACAATATGTTCAATCTGGATTATATCTCAATGTGGCTTCTCCATGATATTGCACTAATTTCCTTTTAGATTACCCTTGTTAACATGGATACTATAATACTCTATATAACAGGCATTAATGTATTCACGTACACTATCTATCGTAGATAGCATATGATTTTAGCCACGCGTACTATCTACGATCGATAGCATTTTTATCATGTTGTATAAATGTTTATTTTCTTTTTCAACATGTGTATACTCTATGATACAGTACAATTATTTTTCAGTGTAATTATAATAATGCAATTTGCATTTTAATCTGCCCCTACGCTTTCCATTTTCAATTTCACGGTCTTTATTATGGCTCTACCTCCCTCAATTCGATTCAATGTATTTATTATATCAAACAATTATATCTATGTGACTGAGATCCTGTTGTTTGCACCATAATTCCTGCGCATAACCATCCACTGGGGTCCGTGCCCCAAACGTACTTTACGAGACAATGGTAGATTACCTTTATAGTGGGGTGTGTTGTGCCAGGCATGTTGGTCGTATCACTGGGGGGGAGGGGGGGGCGGGCAAAGAGGAATATATACCAGGGGCTACTCATACTAGGACATTTACACGGGAAAAATGTATGATGGTCATTCTGAAGGGGTATAGCTTAAGCGAGGTAGGGCTGTCGACCCAAGGAGATATACAGGGTCAAAATTGAAAAGGGGGTTCAATGTTGTTGATTGCATACCAAATTGTTAGTATGATCACAAAGGAGTAAAAAATGTATAATTTGTGGCTATCTCCGACTTACCCCTAGGGGTTTTATAAGCTAAAAACCGTTATGATAGGTCAAAGGTTTTAAATTTGAGGCGTCATACAGGGTCAAAATAGTTAAAAATGCTTAATTTCCGATTTTGCGATTCTCCTTCTTCTTTCCTTTCTTGTTTCAATTTATTCAACACCTTATTTGTGTCAACGCTTTGCAGATTAGAACAGATTCACTCAGAATGACCACTGACCCACCAAAACCCAAGCTGCATATGTGTGTTATCAGTTTGTGGTAGGGTCAGTATTTCATTTTGGCCCAAAACTAAGAAATCCTTCTACAAAGAGAGTGACGTAATCTTAGCCCAATTGTTTTTTTTTTTTCATGCACAAGCATATTCGCCTATGAACAGGGCCTATGAGGGTAAACAGATTTTTGATCAGTGGACAGCAAGTGGTCATTTCGGGCATTTTGGCAAAATCTTGATGAAAAAATCTATGAAATTCACATTATCCTTGCAAATAAGTGGCCATTATAATGGCATTAGCATATGATGTGCCACATAGCTGTCCCACAGGTCTCGGGCTCTGTCCTTCGGATATTCAGGGCACAGTAGGTCCAATAACATAAAAATCAAACTTATTTATTTATTGGGAATTGCACTCACCAACACGAGCATCCAAATGTATACAAAACAAATATAAAAAAAACTAAATTAAAAAAAAAACAGGCTGTGCCCTCCGGCACCTTGGGCCACCGGTGTAAGAAATTGAGTGTCCCCTATGAGAGAGTGTCCTAGCTAATGAACATGTACGGAAAATATAAAACCGTGACCTGTATACGAGGCCATTTGGGTAACAGTGCTGAAACAAACGATGCATACATCACTCAATGGCAAACACAATAGACAGTTGGGTGGTAGGACACTAGTCACGCGGGAACGGAGTTTATGACACAGGTCCTTTAATACTGCGCTGCACACCTTTTTGACCCAATTGGCCGCCCATACACGCCCTCATCCTATGGCAAGCTCCACGTATCAAATCATGGAGAGTTTTCCCGCGCATGTCGAGTTCTACACTCGTGTGTATCGAGTTTTCCTCGCTTTATGTCGAGTGTGCAGCGCGTTATATGTCGAGTTACAGCGCTCTCTGGTCCAGGTTTGCCCTTATTACATCGAGTGTGCTCTCTATATGGTGAGTTGACATAAATAATGTCCAGTTTAAGCTCCAGCGTATCAAATCATGGCGAGTTTTCCCGCCGCGCATGTCGAGTTTCAGCCGCTGTGTATCGAGTTTCCTCGCCCATAGTCGAGTGTGCAGGGTATGGCCGAGGTTACAGGGCGCTATATGTCAGTGGGCCCTCTATACATCGAGTTTTGCTCTCTATATGGTGAGTTGACAAATCATGTCAGTTTTCAAAATCGCGACATGATTTTTTCTCAACATGAGGGAAACTCGACATTGTTGATTTTTTGGTTGTATGTGTAAAAAAATCATGTCGAGTTTGCTATGTTGAGAAAAAAATCATGTCGAGTTGGCTCATGTTGAGAAAAAAATCATGTCGAGTTTGCGTAATGTTGAGAAAAAAATAATGTCGAGTTTGCTCATGTTGAGAAAAAAAATCATGTCGAGTTGATCAGGTGAGAAAAAAATCATGTCGAGTTTGCTCATGTTGCGAAAAAAATTCATGTCGACGTTTGCTATGTTGCAGAAAAAAAATCATGTCGGTTGCTCATGTTGAGAAAAAAAATTTTCGGTTTTTTTTTTTTTTTTTTTTTTTTAATATTTAGTTTTGTTGAAAAAAAAATCATGTCCAGTTTTTTAAAATCGGCATGCATTATTCTGGACATGATTTATTCTGGACATTGTTTGAAAACTCGGCAAATAGAGTTAAAAACTGGAAGGCGGCGCTGTAAATCGACATATAGCGGGGGTAACACCGATATACAGCGCCTGATGAAATCGCCATGATTGAATCCGTGGAGTGTGCCATAACCAAGTACCAAGTAAATGAGATAAGTATGGTTTGCGATTAAGTCATTAAAAAAAGACTTCGTCTCTAAATCGGAGAGGTGGTAACACTGAGTAGAGTCTTTTCAACCGCGAAACAATATAACAATGGTCCTGCCACTCCAAGATGAAAAACTGAAGTGTTTTTTACACCGCCATACGAGCGGGGTGGCAGGAGATATAGTCCAACGGGCTCACAGTCCGGGAAAAATGGCGAAAAATAGGGCAATCGATTCAGTTGACTCTTCACGCAATATTAGTTTCACGCTTTATTCCGTTGTCGTCTATGGAGCCCGGACTATGATACCTGCCGGACTATGATTACTTTCACACCGGTAGGGGCCTATCTATTGGTGACTGATATTGGGGAAAATAAATTGAAGTGACATTTTATTCATTTTCAAGAAAATGTGCCAGTTTTATTTGCGGCAACAGATGGTTATATGATTTTAATAAATTATTATGAATTTACACTTGGTTTGCCCTCCTCCCCTGATGGGGACTACGAAACAACAGCAAAGAAGAACATGCCCCATAGTCTAGTAGGCCTATATGTGGGGAAGGGTAAAAGCAAATTTAAATCCAGTGTGGTGTGAGAAATGTGGGAAATGGAATCATGGAATTTTAGATGCACATTGCTACCATTTGTTGTTGTCTTCATGTCCTGTTATATTTCTCATTGTCTCCTTCTCAAATGTGATTCTCCATGTAAATCTACGCCAGTATTGTTCCATCTATCCATCTCTATCTATTATATACCCATATCAATGAACTTAATTCCCTGATAGTACAACATTTTTCTAGCCCGTGTCCAAAAGGAATATCTCCCTTTATGACCAACTAGAAATACATGTCGTAAATGTGTAGCAGTGTTCCTCAAGACACGAAAATGGCAAGTGGCAGTTAAAGTTGAATGAAGGCATTCAGAACCTTGTTTTGGCCAATGTCCAGAATCCATGATTGAGGTTCTATGATTACCACTATCAGTGATTTGCTCAATCATAAAATCGAAAAAAAGTCATCAAAAATCTGATTTTTGCATGTCTGTAACAAGTACACATTCCCTGCAAAAATGATAAGACCAGAAGCAACCTAATAAGCACAGAATCCGATATTTTAGTCATTACTGTCCGTACGGACACTTACTACAACACGTAATTCAATGGAGAGTCATATCTTTGAAGACTGCCGTTTCTTCCTTTTCTGGTAATTCTTCAGTTGGGAAAAATAACTTATGAGAATTATACAAACTTATCCTTCAATTTTAAGCTATCACTGCAAATTTCAAATAATTTGACTCTTTCGGGTGAATCACTGATAGTGTCTTTAAGAGTTTTTTTTTTAATAAGAAAAATCATCAGGAAATCAGTACTTAGTAAGATCAGGAGAACAGTACTTCTAGTCCAGGATAGAAAATAGGGAGGTTGCGAAGAGCCATAAACGTCTAACATGACTGCCTATTCTTATGCCTGACTATTCAAAATCTTCGTCAACATTTTAAATAGACAGGCGAGAGAATAGGCATTCGTGTTAGACGTTTATGGTTCCTCGCAACCTCCTTATAGTAACACTGACATGTTGGTATTCTAGTCAATCTCTTTAAGGGGACACTGACGGTAGGCAAATGGCTATTATTATGAAATGAATAAACGAAGCTCTGAACAATGGGTGCATAGTTGGCATAGTAATCTTATAGAGTTAATTTTTAATTAGTAGTATTTGTATTGAGATGCCTTCATAGATTAGATTAGGAGGTATTAATTTGTGCTGAAATGTTGATTTTTGGCATTCTTTTAATATATGTATCCAATTTAAATTCGAATTGCATGAGTTAATAAATATGCTATTTATGAGCAAATTCACTTAATTGGTTTCCTATATCCCTTAAATCCCTAAATGCTATTTTTTGCCACTTTTCAAAAATCACATATCCATAGCAAACCCTGTCTTGTGTTTACGGGGGAAGTGCTCCTAGATCGAACAACACAAATACCTCCCTTTTTTTTGCCGGTGATCGTCAGGTTGCTAGTCATTTTTCTTTTGGGGCGTATGGGATATATATTTATGAACTGTGGAATTAAAATATAGAAAATTAATTTTCTACAAGCAAGCTAGTGTACCCTTACGTGTTCACCTGAACAGGCTCCATTTTCCATAGGGAAAGTAAACATGACAATTTCAATAGCAAAGACAAGTACCGTAAGAAGTGAAATTACAGAAGGACGAATTAGAAACTTTCCTTGCCTTGCCCAAAAATGTTGAAGTGGGTTCGAGGCAAAACAAGAGAGAGTGAGCCTATCACAACAACAAAAAAGGGAATGCGATTTTTCAACACAAAATTATCATAAGATGGGTCTTTTAAATCAAAATAATTAATATTAAAAGCTGGTTGGCTCCCGGTTTACCCTGCCGCTATTTTGAGGGAGAGGGAGAAATTCCCTTCTGGTTGGTGCACTACTGTTTGATTCCAGCTACGCCCTCATTTTTTCCAACATGGTAAGTTTCCGCATGCTTTGCGCGCATTTTATTCTAATTTGAAGTACATTTAAAGGTGCGATTGTCTTTGGGGCCCTCGATTTACCCGGAAGTAGTATCGATTTTGATATCAGATAAAATGCTGTATTTTTTCATTGACGTCCTGAAATTTTAGCCTTCAAAAGCTTTCAAATTCATTTAGATAGAGACATTCAAGATAGACAACATAAACTGTCGTTTTAATGGTTAACCACCAATATAAGCACAGTAATGAGTGGGCAAGTGCCATGCTCTCATATCAAGTAGAGAACACAATAGACATGAATTGGAACAAGCACCTTTGACGAATTTACATGCTAATTGTCAAAATTTTTAGCGTCCTTTACGGTCATATGTACTCAGTAGGAACGCCAGTGGCATTACTTCCGGTATTTTTTACAGGACGTAACCCCCGATATGACGTCACAAAATTTTAAAATCCAAGCGCTCAGATTTGCGAGTGCGAGTACTCTAAGAAAAATTTAAATATCTAAATGATATTAAATTTTCGGTTCAATTTGTGTAACTTACCACGCATATAAGATACTAAACTTTGATTTCCAGTAGAAATTGGTAGAAATATGTGCATTTCGTGCGAGAAAATTAAAGCTAAACACGTCGAAAATACGTACTCAAATGGGCGAAGTTCAGGAGTCTACGAAACGACAAAAATAAATATTTAGGACCATGAAAATTCGACATCAACGAAAAATGATACAGAGTTATTAGATATTGATGTAAATTAGTTTGTCTGAAAAAATCGTGAATTATGGCTGCTAAGACGGCCAATTCGCATCATGTTGTATTTTGATTCTGAAAGTGTTTGCATGCGTGACAATGACACAAGTAGATACGATCCTCTTGCAGAAATTTTGTTGCGCTAGAAGAAAACGAGCTTTTATTTGTGGCTCTTGGAAACTTTCAGAGGAAAAAATAGGTGGTTAAGTTGTTATATAATTTTATTGGGAAAAACTGCGTCGTTGTACTTAAAGAAATGCACCTCTAAACGATAAGAAAAAAGTAACGATGACTGAATGAGGTTACGGCAGTTGATGGTAAATTAGGGTATCCTTTGTGTAAGACTTGTTGACAGAAATTAATGAAAGCCTATTAAGATTGAAGGTGACATTGTTTATGTTTATGGCGCCCCCTGTTGGTGTAAGAGGAAACTGGAGGCAAAAGCACAATACTGGGCATCATGGGGAAATTCTGGTTTTTGCTGAACTTTTGTTTCAGAATTTAAATAATACTAAGTCTTCTTATCAAGAATAATAAGTAATGCTACCAGGCTGTATTTTGAGACCAATTTCGATCAGGAAAAGATTCGCAATAATTTATAACCAGATTTTATGTGGTCTGTACAGAAACTACTGTAATATTTTGCCTGGCAGTAAACCCAACCAGATGGGCGTCCTGAATGTCAACAAGGGAACGTACTAGGTCACATATCTATTTATGTGCATATTGATTATTCGTACAGAGTTACATGAAGGAATACCTGGCTTGCTCAGTCTACAGGGGGCTGAAAACCTGCTTGGAAAGGAAAAGCCCACGAAATCCGCCTACTCATCAAGCCCCACCCAAATGATGATCAGGACAAATAAAAAATTGATAGTAATAAGAGTATAACTGATATTATCTTTTCTGGGGAGGCGGGCCTGTGCCACAGAGGTGTTGGAAAAAAGAAAGGTATTGCACCTATCGGCATCGAACCCGTACACTCCGCATTACTTGAATAGCGCGCTGCTAAACTGAGCTAACAAGGGTAAGAATACAGAAAGCGAAGAAAGCGATAGATCAACTCTATAGGTATAGAGTTGACTATAGTTATTATCTGTCAAACTATCATTTGACAAGTGTTTTCCAACTGAATTTTAACAAGTGCGGTCATTAACATCGATAAATCCTATCAGAAGATGAAAAATAACAATAATTTATCTCATCTGCTAAAATTGAGTCATTCATTTTGATAATAGCACCATTCGCAGGTACTTGAAAAAATGTAAAACATTGCAAAATTTGCTGATTCGACAGCATGATCATGACTAAATTTGCCTTATTATCGACTCTGTAGAAAGCGATGAAAAATTTGTATATTTAAACAAAATATACATATTTAAGACTATTCTGCAGTCTGTGAAATAAGTGGTCCTTACTTCCTGTGTAAAGAATTAATCAATTAAAATTGCTAATGAAAAACCGTCGTGAAAAAAATATCGTTCCTCGAACACGAGTGCTCATGACGCTCACCAAAGTTCGAACCCTTAAAAGTGACCTTTTAACGGCTATATTGCGTCCCGTTGGCGTTCCTACTTGTATAGTAACATTCTCGTCGAAATACCTAGCCCTGGGAGCTAGTCACACATTTGTACCATTCTCAAGTACAAAAGGTTGAGTGATTAAATATGTTGACAGGACTGACTGGAACCCCTGAAAAAGTGATCGTAAGGGCCGCAGTGAGCGGTTGCCTTAAGGAACGAGGGGGCCAAAACAAGGATTGTACAGGGGTCAATTTGTCAAATTGATCAATCGTGTTGAAAAGCACAACCAATGTGTACTTTTCACCATAAGGATTCAGAAAAGGTATAGTTTAATATGTACAGCCTAAAGTTTCAGAGTATAGGCTAAAAAACAGCAAAACTCAATAATAAGGGTCAATTTCAGTCGTACAGGGGTCAAATTTAAACGTTGCTCCGATTGGATAAAAATGGTGCCAAATTATTGGGGAGTTCATAGGATTAAAATAAGGAATAGCTTTTGATGTCTTAAATGCTTAGTTTACGACTTTTGTGGGGGCAAAGAGGTCACGTCCATTGCATTAAATGGGTCGTGATCTGGTTACACCACTACTTTCTTAAGCAAGCATTGATGAGACACTCAAAACATATTCCTTATTTTATCCTATGAGCTCCACCAATAGTTGCCCATTTTTTTATCCAAATCGGAGCAGAGCAATTTTAAAATTGACCCTGTACAACTGAAATGAACCTTTTTATTGATTTTTTGTTGTTTTATGTTAGACTATAACTCTGACACTTTAGGCTGTACATATTATCAAAACTATACATTTCTGAATCCTTACGGTTAGAACACAAACATGGTGTGCTTTTCAACAGGATTGGATCAATTTACAAAATGTAGGGAAATGGGTATAGTGTAATATACGATCCATGAGTACAAGTTTTCTGTTGTTTGTTCTGTTAATAATTCCCCTCCATTTTAGGTTTTGGTATTTTTGCCAATAGTATTATTATCGTTTCCGACTTAATCTTTTATGCGTGCAATTCCCTAAAAGTGTGATATATTTAAACATAGATATTTGTGTTTGTCTAGTATTGTCGGATTTGTTAGTTCTTAGTGTTTTGGTTTCTGTTAATTCTTACCCTGGTTGTAAGCAAACCAATTGTTTTTTTTTTTGTGTACAATGCTCTACTTAAGTTATTCGTACAAATACGCTAGCATTTTGTATCCTTAGCCCTCGTTTGTTTTGTTACTCGTTGGCTTGCCTTTTTTGCTTCGTCTTGTCTGTCTTGTCAACATATCTTGTCTACAGGTATTGTTTCACATTTATCTACCAGCTTTTCTCATTCTCTCTTCTAACTTTTTTCCTCTTTCAACCTACCGGTACATACCTCACCAACCACTTTCAAGTTCCTCCCTCTCTCTCACACTCTCTCTCTTATTCTATCTCTAATTCGCTCTCTCTCTCTTTCTCTCTCTCGTTTTCTCTCTCTCTTTTCTCTCTCTCCCTTATAACCCCCATCGCTATTATTTCTTTTGACTTATCCCTTTTCAGTATAGGCCATTGCCATGCTATAGGCCTATACGGAACTGCCATTTAACCACCAGCTTCCCGACGAAGACTTTAGCGCATCACTAATTGAATTTTACACCAACAACTAAATTAAACAGAATCAAACTTAAGTCCCTTTGCATCAACCCGTTACTCACAGACCCATATCATCTCAAACATTCGACCACCATCCTCCACCACACCCACAAACAACTCTGGTTCTGAAGCCCCACTATCATAACTGACGACAGTTTTAACAAACTAATTAAACCATCAAGCAAGACTCATTTTCAATATTCAATTGCAACTGACCGTAGTATCACAAAATCAGATGAAGAAGAAATCACTAACTACCTTGATTCACCCCAACCACTCTTTCTCTGTCTAGTTTCAGAAACATGCTTACTGACACCAAGTCACCACCTCACTTTAATGGCTTCACGTACAGTGCCAGGGCACTGCACTGGCCGCAGAGGAGGGGAGTTTGTTCTTACATAAAAAATCACCTCTCATCATACAAAATCATTCGACCACACCAGGACCAGAACTAGAATCACTTTTCATTGAGAATCACCAATAACACCAACAGATAGACACAAACACATAAATGTCGGAGTTATTTACCAGGACTGCATGAAAAACACAATCCAAAATTTCAACAAAATAGCTTCGAGAGCTTTCCACTGAACTAAAAAAACCAACCGTGATGTCTATATTGTCAGTGACTTTAATGTAAAAGCTATCATATTCCACTCATCCACAATTAATGACTTTATTAACACATCACTTGCAACTTTGATCCTAAAATTAACGGACCTACAAGAATTACGCACAATACAGCCACGCTCATGATACTACGATCACCAAATCCACTGACACAGACTCCACACCAGGGATATGTCACCGATACTACAGATCAATTCCCAATATTCCTCATTACATCTCTAAGCATGCATGGCCACAAAAACCAAAACAATCACTAAAACGTGACTTGAGATCACAACATTCGCACATTTACCGTAGATCAACACTGAATCATGGGGAACATATACTCACAGAAATGACCCTAAACCATGAGCGTACAGCAACTTTCAGTACAACTATACGAACACATACAACGAATTTTTTCATTTACCTTACAAAAGAAGACCATAAAACCAAATCGGAACATAAGCAGCCCTGGTTTGAACCAACAGCAAATTTCCAAGTCATCAAAGCCACAGCACGGCCCTTCAAAACATACCTGAAGAAAAACACAAACCAGCAACCCAAACAAACAGACAAAACAATACAAAAACAATTAAACTCACATTATTGTATGCCAAGAAAAAACACAAACACAGAACCAAATTCAGAAACTAATAAAGATCTCACCAAAACCTGGACATTCCCCAGAACTCACACTTTATCATTATTTTACTCACTGAAAACACTTAAATTAGCGCAACTCAAAACCAACTTCAAACAGCGCTCTTCATGTTTAACTATCCACAACAATCATAACCTCCGAACTTCAGCAATTACTTTCCCACAAAATCAGACAAATCCACAGCTACAACACCACACAAGCCGGCAAACTTCATCTCCCCTCCCAAAATCTTCCTATGAAAAGAACTTTTCAGTATCACGGCGCAAAACTTTGGAATGATCTTCAGAACCATCACAAAAACAATCACAAACAAAAATACTTTTAAAGCTCAACTGAACAAAACAAAAACATTATCAATCAGTACAATTCTTGTAAATTTCTACCAGGTCCTTATTTTCTCTCATCATATTTATTAATCCCAGTTCTATCTCTTTACTTACTTTTTTAAGTAGTGTAATATGGGGGGTTCTGAACCAAATCTGATATCCAAAATCTGAACCTCAGTATCACCATGACGAAAACTCGCTATCGCTCGGTTCTAGCTACTAGGCCCGGATTTTATGGCTTCCCAGCATTTGATCGAACCCCCATATTACACTGCTATGGGAGAATCAGCTTAAAACATAAAAAAGATAAATAGAAATATTTACAAATTTACATAGTTTACAGAGACCACATCCCCACTAACTCACCAGACCAAACCAAATCAAATCAGTAATACTGATAAGAGGTGTTTGCTGCTTGAAATTGTCCTTTTGGCCCTAACATAACATGGGAAAGATTTATCCTCATCTTCCTAAACGTTTCGCTAATGATGAAAAGGTCAAAACTTTTCTCTCATCTTCTAAACATTACAAATGTTCACCATACTTGTGTTAATGCCAACAACTGTGTAAATTGTTTCTCTGCCTTCCAAATTCGTTCATTTCATTATATTTGTTGAATTTTGTAGCATTTGTTCAAAATGAAATCAGGGTCATAGTAGCATGGTTGTATATACTAAGGAAATAGAAAAGTTCAAATCCGAAAAATTAATTATTACTTAAGTATTAACTACGGTAATAATTATATTTGAACAAAAAAAAATCCAAGTATAAATAAAGGGGTAGCAGGACTTAATAAGAATGGACTAAAGTTTGAAACAAATGACAAACTTATAGATTTTAAAGAATTAGAGACACATGTCAGGTTAAAAAAGACGGCCACATTATTCTTGCACATAAAAAACAACTTAAAAAGATATGATTTCACTGATGAACGTAGCGTTGTTGATGATGCACATGGAGTATACAAACCGGTATGTGTGTTACGATAAATGAGGAATCGAAAAAAGATATATTATCGTAAATAGTAACAATTTCAAAGATGTCGGGTTCTGCATGTTGAAAAGATGCAAATCATCCGATTTCAAGAAATGGACATTGGCAGGCTTTATCCCAAGTACAACAGTGTATATATTTATGGCCTAATCCAACTGGTTTAATGATTAATTGCAAAAGTGAATTAGTACTTAAGATGTAAAGACGTGCCAGGATTATTTGGTGATGATATGTGGATTATCTTACAAATCAAGATTATCGAGCCTGCTAAATACTTAGAGCCCAAGATATACCCGATTCCCAAGCTTACGCAAAAAACAAAGTAAGAGCGATAGTTCAAGTTTTTCATTGATGGAAGCGATTCTTTGTTTACATCAATTACCGTATCATCTATATCACTTATATTCTCCTTTATTAATTAAAAAAAGAAAAAACCTAAAAAATTAAAAAAAAAAAAAAAAAAAATATTTTTATGAATTATACGAACAACATATTAGACTAAAATTTACCCAAACCCGGTCAGTTGTTGCTGTACGGAGGGAGGGGGGTGTTCATAGGGATTCATTCTTACCTTTTCTCCACCCCCTTTTTTTTCGGCCTCGGCGCGAATCGTTCTTTCATCTCGCGCTTATTTCCTGACCTCCGTTCTAACCCGCTCGCGGATTTGATTCTTATGCTCGCGGTAGTTCTCACGCTCGGCCAGTATAAGCTTAAACTCTTCATTGCTGATATATTATCTTTCAGAGCATTCGAGACGAGCCCATTCACGCTTGATGACTTAGCTGCGGCCAAATTCTTGATTGCGTTCGTGTTTCTCCACTTTTTTAAAGCAGGACTTTGCAAAGTGCGGATGCTCCGACATTAGCGGGCACCCTCGCGATTGAAACAATACCAAGTGCAAAGGTTATCGGCGCACCGATTCCAGTGCCACAAACGTCATACCAGCAGTACCCGCACCAAACGGTCACAATACCGGATGCGGTACTAATGTAGAAGATTGTATTTGTAAATCGATTGTATAGGCGCCTCAATCGGCTCGTGTTTCATTCTCGATTCGAGGAGGAAACTTCTTATCTCTGAAATCTGTTTAAGTCTGAATGCCATTCCGTTAGCTCATAGGTAGAGGGGATACAATGGTGGAAGCAAGTAGGTTCTTTCTTAGCCATGATATTATATGAAGGATATTTTTGACAACAACGGGGTATGGGGTGTCCCAATTATATAAGTATCTTCATCATGGTGAAGTTCCTCCACATGATGTCGACGAAAAGCGGCACAATTCTGTTTTATAGATTTCGGTTGTTAGAAAATAAAATACAAATTTCTTTTACCCGACCTTCTATATTTCAGGTTGTAAATTCACATTTCCTTGTTTCTCTGAGTGGCACCCATTATCCAAACACAAATTTTATTGCTGTGTGTTCGAATGTTATGTGGTTAAGCTGCGTTGTGTCCACTTGGAAAGTTTTCGAATTATATTAAACGGATCCCCATTCTTTGTTTTAAATTGTTTTCTTTACCAACAACTGTGTAATATTTCTTTTTCTAAGTCCCTCCATTTCAGTATGTCTGTTTGTTTGTCGTTGCTTTTGTAGCATTTGTTCGATGTATCAGGTGTCATAGTAGCATGTGTATAGCCAAGGACATAAAAATGTTCAAAATAAAAATTAATTATATGGACTACCTTAGAACCCAATACGTATCCGATTCCAAAGCTTACCGCAAAACAAATGTGATAGCGATAATTTCAAGTTTCTCATTTGAAGAAGGCGCATCTTTGTTTATATCGATTACCGTACATCGATATCACTTATACCTCCTCTATTAAAGTTCTATTCTGGTTTTCAACTCTTCTGTTTCATCGTATCTAGTATCAAATATTTTTATGAATTTTACGAACATATCAAATTAAAATTTCGCTCGACCCTGGTTTGCCCCCTGTGCTGTAAGCGGAGGATGTGTCCATAGCTTCCTTCCTCCCTTTCTCTACCCCCTTTTTTCGGCCTCGGCGCGACTCTGTTTTTTCATTTCATCACTCATTTCTTTAACTTCCTCCTAACTCATTCGGCTGATGTGATTCTTATGCTCGCGATATTCTCACGCTCGGCCAGTAATAATCTGAATTCCTCATCACTGGAATATTATTATCTTTCAGCGCATTTGAGACGATCCATTCAGCTTGATAACTTCTGGCAGCCAATTCTGACGCGTCGTGCTTCTCCACTTTCTTAGCAGGACTTTGCAAAGTGCGGATGCTCCGCCAGATGCGGCACCACGCGATTGAAACAATTCCAAGGGGTAGAGTAATCGGCGCAACCTATTCCATTGGCCAATCGCTGTCAATCCAGCGGTACCTGCACCAACGGTGACGACCCGGATGCGGTACTAATGTAGAAGAATGTATTGTAAATCGCTTATATCGACGGCGCAATCGCTTCGTGTTTCATCTCCGATTCGAGGAAACTTCTTATCTCTGAAATCTGTTTTTAGTCTGACTATGTCATTCCGTTATCTTCATTAGGTAGAGGCGGATACAATGGTGGAGGCAGTTGGTTCTTTCTTAGCATGATTAATATATGATAAATATATTTTTGCCCTCGGTCAACCCTCCCTTATATAAGTATCTCATCATTCGTGAATTCATAACATGATGGTCGACGAAATGTTGCACATTTCCTGTTTATTAAGATTTCTGTTGTAAAAGCTTATAATACCCGCTTCCTTTACCCCGACCCTTATATATTTCATGTTGCCTAAAATTCACATTTCCTTTTATCTCTTTGTTGCACACCATTTATCCAACACAAATTTATTTCTTGTGTGTTTCGAATGGTATGTGGTTAAGTGCGTTGTGTCACTTGCGAAGTTTCGAATCATATTCAAAGGCTAGTAGGGGGGGAAAAAAATTTTTTTTTTTTTTTGCTGACAGAGTATTTAAATCCCTCAGCGCTCCACCTTGCGGATAGTTCAATTTGGCTTGATTGGCTGTGCCGTTGTCGAATCTAAAGGTGGTGAATTGGTATATACCGATTGAGTCTCCAGATTCCCCGGTTTAGCTGAAATGAAATAGAAAGGCCAGGGGAAGGAATGAGATTAGAAGATGTAAAACGTAATAACAGCCTCGGATTGACTTGCATAATACCACGTTCTTTGATTGGTTGGGAGTCTACATCGTGAGTTGACCTCCTACAGTAAGTTCTTGTGGGTTGGCATTGGAAAAATGTTGTTGCCGTTGTTGTTTATATCATTTGTAAGTCAACCAACTTCCTTCTATCCAAATCCGATATTTTTTCTTGCCCTAAACAGAAAAAATATATCTTTAGTCATCATCATGCGGGAAAAACTATATACTCCCCAAGTCGTACGCTGGGTATCGTGTTCGTGTTGAATGATTGCATCACCGTATGGTATTTTGTTCGATCGTTTCATCCACCGGCGTTCCAACATAGCAATGTCTGTTATTATCCATGCGAGAATTGCCCGTAATGTATCGCGCCTTTGCAACGTTATCAATGTAAGACGGATACAAAATAGACACATATCCTGCCGTTGCAGCTTGATGGCTTTGGGTTGGCTCGCGAGATTACAATTTTCTGGCTTTTGTTCATGTCAAGATTTCTGTCCATGTGTATGAGATTCAAGGGTGCGGGGGGTTGATCACGCGTGAAGGGTACCAAATACTTGCATGCGCGTCCATATATATATAATATATATAATATATATATATATATATATATATATATATATAATAATATATTAATAATATATTGTACATATATATATACTATATAATATATTATATATATATATATATATATATATCTAATAAAATAATATATAGATTTATTATTTTATTTCCAATGTTAAGTCAATGGGCTTGCCCGTTGTTATCTAGCTTGTGTCTGACATGTTGCCCCACTCCAGTTTGAAATCAAAGTCCAATTCATGAATATTGCTTTGTAATGTTTAAATTGGGGATTATCAAATTTTATTGTGTTGTGAAATGAACCCCAAATGGTTGCTGAAGCCAGATACTTGGTATAATACACAATAATTGACGACGGTTTGAATGTGGTTTTTATTTTCATAATTTCAGTCGTTGATAATTGCTTCAGGTAAATGAGCAACCTTTTTGGTGTGTGTGAATTCAGATGAAAGGTCGCATTTTTATGTATCACCAGTGAGCAACTTGTGCATCAAATCCCCAGAGTCAGATATTTGATGGGCTCAGTAAGCCAAAGTGGAATGTCAGTGAGATGGAATTTCAAACGAGCCATTCGTCTTATCACCCGTGAATGTCAAACCGTCAACTACAGTCAGTTTCAATAATCATCAAAGTTGTACAAACCCCGCTCAACAGTGATGAAATTTTGCGATGCTTGGCCATCTTGAGCCATCTGCATGTCTGGTCCTCATAAATGTTGTAGGTAGCCAAGATCCACATATCAATACTATGAATAGCAATTTGGCCATTATGGTTCTTGTAAATTAAAGAGTTTTCCATTTGAACCAGTCCTTAATTTGTGATGAAAAATATTTTATATCTTAATAATATAAAATGAGCATTCAGCCAGCTTTCAAATATAACCATATGTGAAGTACCGTACAGGGCGGCGTAATGAGGACAATACCAGTTCAGTTAGTGAACCAACAATATATGTGAACAAGAAACGCGTTAATTTAATGTTCGCTTTCCCAGAATAGGTTAATTACAAATTACAGAGAGTTAAAGAACTGAAATTCTATGAGATTGGGTGGTGAAGCAGATGCAATTTGCCAAAAATCAACTAACTTGCTATTTGGTGTGCACACTTCCGGCTGTGGTTAGGTGTTTGTTCTATATGACCACCTGAGACATAAAGACCAATGATTCGGGTTTAGTTTATTTCAGTTTCATGTTTATTATCAGATCAAGGCGTTATTTTAGTGAGATGCATGTCCGCTGCCCGCTGGAGATCATGGACATGCCCTAAATACAACATAGGGACAGAGAGGTCTTTGAACGTTGAGAATATGCAATGATTTGGCCATCCCAACAAACGGCCCAATTTCGAGAGAAGCTTGATAATTGACTGGATGGGTGCGGCTAGATTCGATGATAGTGATAGCAACCTCAATGTTTATAAAAAATCCAAATTTTCATAGCAAAAGGTGTCAGAACGGGCAAAACACTCAGGGATATTGATATTGAAAAGTCACAGCACTTACCTCAGCCAACTATTATGACCTGATTGGAAATGGGCCGGGCTCCACTACATCCAGATTATATATACTTGGAGAAGTCCTTTCATAAGCAGTCTGATTACAGATGGATACAAGTTCCGATGGCACAGTATATGCCGGCCAATAGGCAGCTTTGTTTGCGACTATGGTAAGGGATTTACACAGAGGGTATTAGCAGAATACAAGACTCTATTACGCACATTTGTTGGGCAATCTGGGAGCGCAATGCAGGCCAGAACGTAGATTCTTGGGTAAAGCCAAGCGTTTGATGCTCAAAGGCAATTTCTAGCAAATGTTGAATCTGCGATTAATTCAGCCGTTGATATACCTAGCTCGATGGAGAGGGTACCAGTACATTGGGATATGACGGAGTAAAGTGGATGTTGTACTGGTTTGGATTGTACATGATGCCCAGCAATATGGACTTGTACGTCGGAGAAAATTAAAGGTTATAACAATTTGCTTGTAGATGCGGTGAATCCATATTAAATTGTTATTGGGACATAATGCGGCGGGTAAATGTTCAAAAAACCGCACTGCAAGCACACGACCCACAGAGGATACAGTGTTCCACCGTGGCAGATATCGACGTGAGGACGGGTGGTAGGGGGGGTCCCCCATGTCGAAGCAGGGGGGTACGGAGGATGCAATCCCCGGGCACCAATTACAGACACCCCGCCGTCGCTTGATGAACCCCTATCACACGATGAGCGGAAATTGCTTCTTATTCTCGGCGGTGGTGCGGCTATTCCTTCTGTGATTTGGTTTTTGAGGTGCAGCGCTTGCCCATGTAACATACAGAAGCCCCACCAATTGCAACGATTAATGCCCAATAAGTTCTCAGCCAAGAATCCGACTACAGATGCCGCTGACTTTAGCAGGAAATTAACAAAGCACCCATTATGCACGGGGTAATGCAGCCAGTCATTAATCGCCAAGTTGTTAGAAGGATTCGCAATTTTTGAAGCATTTCGTTTTACCATTCTCTGCGAGCCGGAGTGGGGTTTGGTTTTGGTGTGGACCGGCTTCGGTCCGGGTCTGGCCCCGGGTCTGGCCCCGGCGTTGGACCAGGTTGGTTTGGCTTTGGCCTCGGAGTTGCATTTTTCACACCAAGCGCAATTGATGTAGCAAGGTAGAAAATTGCCATACAATCGCCGTCAATACAGTACGATTGTGCTTCCTTGTTCGCGGATCCGTGTGCGAATTTTGTCGCCCAGTGTTCTATCAAAATAACGCACTGTATACGGTTCTCGAATCCTTGGCAAATTGCGATTTAAAGCAATATTTAGCACATTTTTTTGAAGGGCGCCCTCCCAATTTTTCAAAATTTGGAGTTTTCACGGTTGCATTGGTAACTGGTTGTAAACATTACCTGTGAATGGTAAGCTCGAAAAGGTATATGTGTCACAAACGAAGGAATTTTTGTACTAGACATAATATGAGCGGGGGATACCCATAATAATTAACGGGCTGGAAAACGGCCTTCCAGTGGGAAATAGCGGGGAAAAATAGCGCCATGTACTGGGCACGCTCCTCCATTCGTTGTTTAATAGTTAGGGCAAGTCAACGTTAGAGGATTTTCTCGAGGTGTGGCACTATTTCATCATGGCCGGACATAAAAGTAGCATTTCCAGCTCTGCCGTGACTTACCAATCTGGGATCCCAATTCTAAGTACAAAATCGCTTATTTGTGAAAATAAGCAATTTTTTTTAGCATTCTCATTTCTAGTTTGCAGGTATAGTTTCCTATGACAATTACCAACGTAACTGTGCAAAAATATCAAAATTTTAACTTGGGGGCGCTCTTCAAACAAATGGGGCAAATATGCTTTAAGCCCTGGTAGTAGGTCGCGATTTAAATGTTTATCTCTGCAGGTGCGCTCCTCGTCGAGGACTCTGATATTCTCGTCAATTTCGGCTACCTCTTCAGGAGTGATGCCTGCACTTTCTTTTTCATCTATAACTTTACTATCCTTCTTCAAGAGTTGATATTTTGGCTGCAGAAGCCTTAATCTGTCCCACTCAATGTGCATATGAATTTGTGCGCTCTTTAAAGGTCTCGCACATTTGTTGTCAGCTGTAAATCAGTGCAATTCGCATCTGCATTTGAGTCGCAAGGTTTTCAACGCTTACTCATCTATCGAATGTTTCGGCCCAAAATCTTGTAGTTCCATGTTTTCGGTGCAGCCGGTGTGGTAGGACTAAACGTTTATAGCTGCGGCCTCAACTTGTGTGGTAATGTTTTGGGGATAAACGTTTTATTACCAAGTAGCGAAATTCGTAATGCCATATTTCTGAAAAACTGAGCGCACCTTTCCCTTCTTATTGGCTTTGATAAAGGTACTCTCTGCATAGAATTTACATCGATTACTAAAGTACACATCGTAGAATAAGTGTATACTTCACCGGACGACTCTTGAGTTCATTAATCTGCTATTTCTTTTATATCGAAATTGGATGTATCAGTGAATTCGCCTACCGCACCTCGGCTTCTCAAATATGTTTGATAATGCTCTACTATTACTCCTTTTTCATAGGCAGTGGTTCTGTAGCATGCAAATTCATTACCCCCGGCAATTCATTTTCTTTACCACCATTCTTGTAATGGTTGTCTTCTCGCGGCAAGTGTGTCTCTAAATTCTTGAGCAGTGGGGTCGGGTGCCTCAGGTACATTTCTTTGAATGACTGACGTTTCATCAAGATATTCATCATAGTTGGTCTCACCAAACCCTCAGGGTCATCATATTGGTATCTAATATCTTTGTGGGTCACTAATCTTGCCATTTTTATTTTTAATTATATAAGATATAAATGAGTGAGTCCGGATATAAACTAGACCCCTAACCGTAAACTTCGCAAGCACAAAGGGGCATCAAGGGAGTCAGACGCACCATAGTGAATACGTATAACCAAAGTACGATTGACCCAGGTGGGAATTCTGCAGTAAGGTCCAGATTTGGGGCGAGATGATGTTATCGTACCCGGCTCGGCAAAATTGTCGTTCAAAATCGCGCTAAATTCGGATACGGATGCCTAACGCACAATCGTCACACACATCGGCGTGCAATCGTTACAAGTTGGCAGTGAAATAGGAGGCCAGAGCGTGTATTACGCTGAAACAACAGCGACATCTTCCATTGCTATCAAGACTTTGTGGAAGACAAAGAATGAGCGAGATAATGCAGTATTACAAGGAATCCAATCCGAGGCCGGGCGAAAGCATAGAATAGATGCTGGACAAAGGCGCCGACACTAAAGACGTGCAATGGCACAGCGTATAGCAATCTAATTTCCACATTCCCGCTTGATTTCGAACTGCTTGAAGCAGACATGCCATTCTATCAGTACGAGCTCAAGGATAGACTGCGTATGAGAAAAATTCAACATAACTACGGACGCGTAATCGTATCATCTGACGCCGCTGCATCTTACACAATTCCGATATCAGCTGGATGTCGACGGTTGTACAAGTCCCCCAGAACCTCGTACAAATCTCTAAAGAGGAGACATTGGGGCAGTTTCCAAGTTTTGTATGGACAGGAGTTGTCCACCATAGCAAGCACCCGTGGAAAAAAGTGAATCTCACTGGAATTTTCAACCTTGCTCCCCCATCCAATCGGATGAAAGCATGATGCAGTTCGTTGATGGTGGCGCACATTATGACCGTTGTCGGGAGAAGTTTTACAATCCGAAAATCACAAAAGTACTCAAACAACCATCGATGGGCTGCCTTAATCAGATTACTCAGCAGGCATGAAGCCGCACCAACAGTTTAATGAGATTTCAAAGCACGTTTCGGATGTGGAAAGTATCGGCAATATGAGAATATCACGAAGGAATTGGAATTATCCGATGTAAGCTTAGGCGAGATTTGACGACGAAGTATTGCCCTTTGGCTGGGACTGAGGGTCACGGATGATAAATCTCTGCACGGTGACAGGTAGAAAGCTGGAGGGATGGAAACCAATCACTTCGATTGGATAGAGAGACCGCAGAAGCAGCGAGTCTTGAGCGCACCATATTCTACATTCGGATGCGAAGATTATATTCGATGAGGGAAGACCGAGAATGTGGTATCTAGGTGGGCAAGCCCCACCAACCCCACACCTGGGGTTCTTAAGGGTGTCCCCTTAATTATGTTTACATTAGTAAGTGTTTTGTTGACAAAGCACACTTCCGCACTGCTTATGTGGGTCAACCGGCGTGTGGTAAGACAGAATCATGCTCAAAAAGTACTGGCTACGGAGTACCGCAATTTCTTCCAGTACATCATCATAATTTGCCCTACTATTGAAATTAAATAAAACGTATAATGCACATAATGGCTGTTTGAGGACCCACGAGTAAACTAATTCCAGGCGTTGAAAACTATGGGGGCTTGGATAGAGTTTTGCGGATAAACTATGAAAACCCATCGGCAAGATGGGACGACAGTCAGGTCTTTCATCATCGATGATTGCGCCGGCATGAACGACATCAAGAAGAAGAAATCATGATGATTACCGAACTTGCATTCAGCGGCCGGCATGCGAAATTGCATCGTGTCATACTGACGCAAAAGTATAATTCCGTTGCTACGTGATTTCAGGGAACAAATCAAGTGGATGGCCTATTCTACTGCAAAGACCGCGATAGCTTTATTGCGGTCTGCGAGAACAGAGTAATTCCCGAAGGAAGAGCGCAATGCGATGCGCAATTTACTGGCCAAGCACAAACAGTTCCAAGTTGATATTAATTGCGGAACAACCAACAAGTTATAAAATTTATATTATAAGTTAGGTTTGATTGAGATTACCGAAATGGCGCGAATTGTGTATTATCGTTATTCAACTTGGCTGGTAACAAAGTATCTAAAGTTCAGAAAATGATGTGAGTAAGTATATGGAATATTTGATAAGATAATATATGGTATTGAAGAATTAGAGGTGGCACCCACACCCCGCACCGAAGATATGGGGGTGTCCCCCTGCAGGGTGCTGGATGCAATCCCGCGGTGGAACCCACAAGGAGCGCCTAATTGCTGTAGCAGCGAGTGGTAATGCCAAGCTGGTATTTGGGTAAAAAATCAACAACGGCAGAGATTGAGAGTTTGGAGGATAAAGAGGCGATGAAACTTTATTCGCGGTATGAAAAAACATTATCTCGCAACTTGATGACAAAGTCCGCTAAAATCAACCATATTCGCGCATACACAGCAAAGAATGAGTGCGTTGTTCCTCGTTATCAAGGGTACGTACATGCTTATCGAGGGCGAGAGGCGTAGTGAAAGTTTGATGAGAATCGGGGATTAAATTTGGCACTTAGTAGTCACTTGCAAAATTATATCACAATTACGGCCATTATCTCGCACCTTAAACTGGGGCTTCTGACCAAGGGGGGCATATAATAGGAGCTGACCCCAAACCGCCATCAGAGCAACGCCAACAACCCAAACGGAAGAGACCAACCCCACTTGAAGCAAACCACGTCAACTACTTAAACGCTGCCAGATATCGGAGCCAATTTTGACAGTATCGGCCGAGCCCACATCGTAGCACCTTGAGCAATTTAACCAGATATACGGCGCACATCGTAGCACATTGGAGCAAGTGAACCCAGATATCGGCGTAATTTAACCCAGTACGAGTAATTTAACCACAGTATTGGAGCAACAATCGTAGCTGAATTGCTTTAGGTCATCGTAGCCACATTGTTAAGTCTCGTAGCAACATCGGAAGCAACATCGTAGCACCCTCGGAGAATGCTTAGAAGTCATCGTAGCAAAGTGCTTAGCGTCTCGTAGCAAATTGTTGGTATCGGAGCAAAAAATCTATTTACTTATAGTATAATATGGAGCACGAGCAAAATAATTACTAGCGTTGACCACCAAAACAGAAAGGGAAGCGCGGGGGGGCGTTGACGCAGTACCCACACAGACTGAGGTTGCACCCCCCGCAGAGCAAGCCCGCAAAAAATCCAAACAGAGTAGCGGTGAAAGAAATTAGTAGAAAATAACAAGAAAGCAAAGAAAGAAGATGCTAGCAGATATCGCGAGGCTAATGCAAATGCGAGTAAGGAATACAATGCAAATGAGGCTATTAAAACACTATTAAAAGGTATTTAGAAAAAAAAGAGTAATACGAAGCGAACGCCTTGAAGAAATACCAAGCGCCTATCATTATTTCTAGCATGTTATTGCTCGCAGGTGCATACTTGTGGAGCACAAAATCAACACCGCAGCCTTACACCGCTGAACGGTAAACCAGTCAGTCGCTCAACCATGTCAAAACAGCCAAAAAACGTGCGGGCCGTGTTGATGATGATATGACCCAAATATAAATTGACCCATTAAAAATATATTTACATTATATACACCTGGCACAAAAAGGATCTCGAAGTTTTTCGATCAGTACGGTACCCAAAGTCAGACCATTTTGAAAGTTTTCAGAATATTTACATGTTGTGCATAGGTCTTGCCTATTCATTTACTACCTGGCTTGTAAAAAATCGTGCTAAAATGGCTGAGATGGAGTGCCCGAAAGACGCATACCCCAAAACCAAAAGTTGCAGTTTTGGGATTTTTCAATTGTAGTGTACTGGGACACTAACACATGGACCATAATATATTGCAAGTAGGCTTTTCTCGCTCATTTCAGTCGAAAACCTTCTTTGTGTAAAATCAATACACACGTAGGATGGCGTTACCCACACACACGTTGACCATTGAAAAATCCAAAAAACTTCAAATTTGGTTTGGGGAGTTTGCTTCTTCGGGGCACTCTATCTCAGCCATTTTTGCACGCTTTTTACCAGGCGAGGTGGGTGTTTAAATTGAAAGAGGAAGACTAGGCAACAAAATGTATATTTCGAAACTTTCAAAATGAAGTGGACTTTGGCACAAGTACTGATCGAAAAAAACATGACGAGATACTTTCTGTTGCCAGGTGTACTATGGATTCGAACCACACTACTTGAAGCGAGCATATCACGCCGCTGTGTACAGGTATACTATTTGCTAACTGTATGATTGCGGAGAAGGTATGTTTACGTTTGAAACCACAACCTGCAAGTTTGGATGTTAAACGATGTGGGTCAGCGGGATGTAAATGTCTTGCTGCTTGAAATGACGCGTAGGTGGTGTAGGTGAAGCAAGGAATTCTAACCCGATAGTATGTTACCGAGTACACCCCCCCAATAAGCCTTAGGATAAAAAATCTCTGTAATATATATGGAGACTTGATAGGCGGGAATGCAAAATGCGTTTGCTTTCACGGGAAGCTCTTACTTGTTTAGAGTATTATTTGCCGATAAAGAGCGCAAAAGACACGACTTAGCTTTAGAACAGCTAACAAAAGCCCGGGACGAATGGAGCCCAAAAAGTTTGCAGGCAACTGGACTATGTAAATCAAAAGCTTCGAGAGGAATCGGAATCGGAAAGACAATTCAAGAACGTTGCGATGCGCCTGCCAAGAATTTATTACATAACCGGCGAAAACTGCACCGGGATTCCATCCCGTACCCCGGGCTGGGGTGGGGTGCGGAACCGCCAATTGGAAGATTATGTCGACGAGCAAACTTTATCCGCGCTTGAAAACATGGCGAACTTGTGAATTATTGGTGCTGGGATCTGTTCGGGATACATTGTTATCGATATCTTGTGAGCAAATAACTTCCCATTCCTTATCAGCTTAGCAATTAGTTTATGGCTCTGCAAATGAAGTAATCAAAATGCGAGATTCCATCTCTTCCTCTGGTAGAATTGCCTCAAATGTCTTGTAAATGATATAGGGATAGCCAGCGGAATTTGGTGCATCGAAACAAACAATCTGATTCGCCCTTCATGCCTCTGAAAAATATAGATTTGCACTGCGTAAGTAAATATCGGGCAATCTCGGGGGGGGTCCAATTCCGCGAACTATTTTCAGGAATTAAGGGCCAGGGTAATGTTGGTTTTCGTCCTATTTTTTAAGGAGTGTCGGACAGGTCAATAATGTTATAATGGGTACTGCGTCTCCATTGTCATTTTTACATCATTGATGACCTTTTCAAGGGCCGGGGTAATCTTCTCTTGGGCCAAATGCCAATCCATCATGGTTTGTATGCAATTCTGATACTTGTAGCTGGGAACTTTGGCGGAGGGTACTTGAAATTACATCCCTGATGGAGATTTTGATGACAATTAAGCCACCACTTTGGCATTGTAAGCAATATTCTATAACGTTGAGTACAATCTGGCATCCCAAGCACATCCAAAGTTGCACCACCGCCGTTGTTTTGGGAAATTTGGGATTATAGGTGGGATGATACTTGGGAGATGCTCCCCCAACAGACGGCCAAGGTGGTAATGGCAGCTTGTACTCATCAAAACATCACGATTCCGTATGGTTCTGGTGTTTCTCGTGTCTGGTGTTCATTTATATTCTTTATGATTTTTTATATTCAATCAATAAAATAGATGTCTGCAGAATAAAGTAGCAATGTTATTATAGTCCAAAATAAGGTTATTTGCGTATTATTTCAGCAATCAAAAAAAATTGGCAACTGCTTCCCTAAGTTGATGAAGAGAAAACTGCTAAAAAAGTGGTTGAAGAAGCAAAGAGGCAAGCAAGTGGCAAATATATATCCCGCTCCGAAATACATTCCGCGGCCGAAATTGATGTTTGAAATTCCCCAATGAAGTGCACCAAGCTCATTTGCTATTTCTTCCCGAACGACAAACGTGGGACGTTTAAAAAGTTAACAAGTACGCCTTACTGTAGGTCGACGTTGCAAGCAGATACAAGGAAGCCGAGCCATTAACATCCAAGGAATCTTAGAAGTAGCAAAAGTTTTTACAAACAACATCTACAAAAGAAGTTTAAACTTGGCCAAAATGACTACAAGTTGACCCGGGACGAGAATTCTGGAGTGATGTCAACAACTTATTGAATCAAAAAAATACACAAATCAGAAGAGGTGAAAAAGCCTACCTCGAGCGCAAGGAATAGTCGAGACGTTTAACGCATTTTAGCCGAAGCGATTGTGTGGATCAGTACGGCAGGAAATACTGCTCGAGGCACGTGCCGTTGACGCGCAGGGTCAAGTGAGAAGCGTAGATAGAATGGGTCGCTCGTTTGCCTGATGTAATTAATGGCAGTAAATAATGAGCCAACTCGTCTAATGGTAGAAAACCTTCTGAAGCTATTAAACTGAAAAGCGTGACGGTAAAATCGTCAGCGCCCCCAAAAAGAAACAAACGAACAACCTTACATCAAATGTTAGTGTGCGCTATTTATTCAAGCTGGAAGGCTTGAAGGGGGGGAACGAAGACGTGCTACTGACCCAATATGGTCCTTAAAGGTCTATTCAAATAGGAAAGTATAATCAAAGAAAACCTACTTGTATTACATAGCCGTTTTGGTCCCAGCGGCATTTGTCGACTAAGAATTATTAGCAGTTCCATCAGATACTCAATACCACCTGAAATTTCGATACTGGCCATTTGCTTAATTTGACTCCATCACAGCAATTCCAACGTTTGTGTCGAGAGGAGAGAGGGGGAAATCTTACTCATACACAATCCATAAATTTGATGCCGTAGCTTATTCAGAGGATATTCATCTCATTGCGAAAGAAGAACTTTATCAAACAGTGCTTCTTTGACATTTTTCATTGTGTTGTTTTTCTTGACAAAGTATTTCTTAACTCCCTTTGCCTTTTTTATGCCTGGTTCCAACCCCAGCGTCCCATCAGGATTTTGAATACATTTTTAGGCCGAAAAGCCACAAATAATCGGAGATGGTTGCCAGCGCACTTCATCCTTCAATTTAACCAAGAACCTTTTTATTTTGGATTATACAAGTAGTGTTCTTTTGGAAAATCGCTTTTGTGTCATTACAAATCAAGTGGTTCTCCATGTCTTTATACACATCATCAGTCTCAATGGGAAGATTTTTGGATATTCAGATTTGGGCCAGAAGCAGAACCACCCTTAATTTACTCTCGTTGCACATTAAAAAGACAATCAAACTACTTTGACACCCCATGGTGACTTTATAAAATGTGACAATTGGACCATTTTGACCACAACCAAATATATGTGACAACATGGACCGTTTTGACACAACAAAATATGTGAACAAAATGGACTTTTTGACCACAAATATGTGACAAAATGGATCCATTTTGACACAACCACCTATGTGACAAATGGACCATTGACATAAAACTAGTGACAACTGGACCATTTGACACAACCACAATAACTGGTGACAAACAAAAGAAACAATTACATTTCTTGCCACAATCTCAATGATTTTGACTCTGAAAATGTGACAAATGCGGACCCATCTGGACCCGACCATAATCGTTATTCACGATTTTTTCCCCCATGCTATTAAGATGGGTCACTTGTATCATATAAACGGTTCGTTATTTTTGGTTTTATCAACAGCCAACTATTTTGGTATTATAGCAATGGTGGATATTTTTTGGTTTGGGACAACTTTACCAAGTGGTCAAAATTGTCGTGAGCCAGTGATATGAATGTTGGTGCCATAAATTGACTCACTTTACAAATAGTAAGGTAGAACCTTCATGTGACCGTAAAGATGAGTATGGACACCAATTTGTTTGCTGAAATGATAAGATTAGGGTGTTTATAATAAGAATCTTCAGGGTGCCACCTGGGCATCCTTGAGCATTTGAGAAAGCCAAGATGGCGTGGAATAAAATGACAACTATAATCATTCAACCTATTTATCAAACTATGGAGTTACTAGATAATCTATAAGTTCCAATGAACAAGTGTTGGCAACTGTAACATTAAGTCATACTTCCAATTCAAAATCGGAAGCCCAAATGCAATAATTTTAAACTAGGCAATATAACAGCAAATACCTGCGATTAAAAAATAGACGGAGAAGTACTTAGGCATGTTACTAGGGACACAATGTAAAGGTCTTTCTGATACTTTAAACTTGTAACATGACGCAATCAATATGGCAGCCACAACGGGAAAAATCTTCAAAAATACTGCACAAATTATAACGTATTACAGCCTCCCTCAAATCGCAATCCAGTGTCAATGGACATTAAAAACGTACCTTTGATCCTAACCAATGGACAATACATTTCAATTTGTTTTAAATGCCGCCAAATCGAAATAAACCCCAATTGGTGCAAAGTTGTCAAACATACCATAGGAATTACATTTTTTCACAATATTGCACTCAATTTATAATTTGACCATTTTAGTTATCCGGATTACCTGGTATTCACTTGGTTATTGTCACAGGTACATTTCTAATTGTTTCTTGACACATAAGTATACTTGAAGTAATATTTAGAATTTGTGTCAAGTATTTTGAAGATATTCACGGGTTTGGCCTGACCATATTGATTGACGTCTGTTACAACTTTAAAAGTATCCGAAATACATTTATTGTGTCTAACAACATAATCTAAGTAATTCATGTTATTTTTTATCGCAGGTATTTGCCGTTATATGGCATATTTTAAATTATTAGATTTGCTTCATTTGGCATTGGAGTATGGCTCAATGTTACAAGGCCATGCATTTTTCATGGGGTCCCATAGTATATCTAGTAACTCATAGTTTGATAATATAGGGTGAATAGTAATTATCATTTTATGACGGACGCCATCTTCGATTTTCAAATCCTCAAGGATGCCCAGGTGGCAACCGGCCAGATTTTTTCTACACACCTTATTATTCATTTTCAGCAGAAAAATTGTGTCCATACTCCACTTTACGGTCAGACCATAAGTTGGACCATGGGCACCTGACTAAAAATATTGATCCTTTGGGACTTAAACCGTATCCAATTTAGTACGGAGTACTTTCGATTATGCATTCTTATTAAAGTCTCCAACATTGAGAATACTGTAGGGTGTGTGTGTTATTGCTTTAATTATTATATGGGAGAGGATCAAGTTACAGTGCAAAGTGACCTAATTAAAAAGCCTGACTCAGAGATTTTGAAATAAAATTTTGTTTGTGCACTAATTAATAATATTCAACTAGAACTAAAGGTATTTCGCCGAAATGCCTCATTCCAATTTTCAGATAAATCAGGTTTGTTCTTTTTATGTTAGTAAACATTTGTGTATAGTATAACAGTATCCTATAATACTTTGTATAATAAAACAACAACAAAAAAACGATCCAGTTTTTATAACATAAATTGTAATTTTTAATAAGGACGACATTGACTTGAGCGAGCTAATTTACACTCTAATTAGTAGACTTCATTATTTACTGTGAAAAAAACATTATTGTTTAAAAATTCAGGTGCCATCTTTTGGAATCTGAGGTCCGCCCAGCCTTAAACACAGTAAAACAGAGTAATGAAAGCATTCATCCTCTCTAATACAAAGAACAGCAAAACTTAACAATCTCATAAATAAAGATTTGCCAAGTGGCTATGTATACCATTCCAGAAGAAAGCGTCAGGTTGTATCGTACATACATATACATACATACGGTCATATTTCCACAATGCAATCAACTTTTTTAAGAAATACAATAAGGTTTTAAAACATTTCATCATGCCACAGTCACACCCCTGGGAAGTTTTATTTTTACAGTTTGAACTGCTCTTCCTATATATTAAGCTAGCAACAAAATGTATGTGCAGATTTTTGGCAGATTTCCATATGTACCCCTCTGCGAAGTTGTACATGTAACAAATTCTTTTTTATTTATTTGCCTTAAGGGTTAGGGTATTTTTGTTAGTGTGGGCCACAAATTAAAAAAAAGTTTCCTTGTACAATGTTAAAGGGGGGGGTACATATGGAACTCTTTCCGATTTTTATATCTTTTTTTTCAAGTAAAGATATAAGAAAATTGATATACGCATCAGTGATTTCTTTTCAATCAATTGACACATAACTGTTGTTTATAATGATTTGTGTTGGCATTATTTCTGAATATAATCCTTCTCTCTCAAAACTGAAATCCCGAGAGGATTTTATAAAGATTCTTTTGTATTTCTTTAATAATTTGGTGCGTATGTGGCCAATTCTCACGAAAATAACGCCAAGTTGCGTTTTTTGCTGTCTTTGATCCACCCTTTTACACAATGCTTTGTGATTAAACTGTTGATAAAACCCAATTTGGGCATATATAGTTTCTATCTTTACGGTTTGGATTTTATGTGACACATTTGGCCCTCAAACATGCCAAAAAGGATGGGCAAAAAATGGCTGTCTCCCAATTCTCTATATCCAATTTAAAAAAAATTCAGAAAAAATACCTAACATATCCATTTCTTTGAAAAATTGGTTTTGATAGGTTTTAAACATATGCTGAAATTCCATGATACTGTTAAGCTTTCATTTTTGCCTGACCGTTAATTTTTCAAAGAGAACAAAAATAAGGTGTCCAATAGAATTGGGTTTATTACGTTATCCGCATCTCACTAAATTCAAATAATGTAAAACGAGTATTAATATAAAGGTTATGGTACCTTTTAGAGCAAACACTGAATGTTAAGGGAAAATTTGCTTGCAATCACCTGAAGTGGCAAATTTAAGGACCGGTTAAGATCGAACTTGAAAAGAAATCGACCATGTAAGGAGGTTATTTCGTTATCATTTTTCAGCAATTAAGTAAGGAATATCTATGTAGATTGAGGTAGTACAGCATCATTCGTTCATCAACAAACATAATAGAAAACTAAGATAGGTTACTTCCTGGTCACTGTAGGTGCGTGCACAAAGGGGTTTAATACGTTATGAGGTTCAGTTAGTTTTCTGAACGTTATCGACTGATGGGCGACTGTGTTTTGTTAATTGTGACATCAAGACCCATTACATTTGACTGGATTTGACCACCTGACGATAATGACTTGATTCAAATGGGTCAAAATATTTGAGTTGCCTGGTTATAAGCATGAATTTTGTGACTTTTAACTTTAAGGATAACGTAATAAACAAAGATTTGTCAATGTCAAATTATAAGTATTCAAACATTGTCTTATATAAAAAAAAATTAAAGGTGGTCCTAAGGGATTCTTTTTGGAAATTAGTATTCGTGATTTCAATGGATTTCATTTTTGATATGTTAATATACCCTTATTACTTTTTCCTAACAAAATGTTTGCAAGGCCTGCTGTACAAACAATTCTGAGAGGTGGTGTTCGCAGTTTTTGTCTCCCTTTAACAATGACAAAGTAAAAAATGCAATAAAGAACAAAAATTGTGACAATTTTTTTTTTACTTT
Source organism: Ophioderma brevispina (assembly GCA_023653785.1). Taxonomy (NCBI): domain Eukaryota; kingdom Metazoa; phylum Echinodermata; class Ophiuroidea; order Amphilepidida; family Ophiodermatidae; genus Ophioderma; species Ophioderma brevispina. The sequence goes on from JAMKCH010048872.1 coordinate 159,798, forward strand.
TCAAACTCAATTGGCGTCATTTTCGTGAGAATTGGCCATGTACGTATACGTACAAGGACGCTATCGTCTGCACTGTATACATTGCCTTCCAAACTTACAAATTGGATAAAAAACAAGCACTAAAACTTTGTGCAAAAATGGCCTATATGCAGTCTTGATTTTCAATCATTTTCAAATCCCAAGTAAGCCATAAGCCATATTCTTCTTAGACTCATCCTGTGTGTGCAAATACATTGTTCCATGCTGACCCATGCACAATACCTTGTTTTTCTATTCTTCTAAAAGCCAGTCCTCTCTTCCCCCCCAAAAAATAAGCAACTAGTATTTTATGTACATTTTTTACTATACACATACAACAGATACAGAGATACATGGTAAAGCTACACAAATACAATAGCCTGTATTTTAACCTACAATCTATCAAAGTGTCCTCAGAAAATGGCAAAAATATTTTTAGCCACAATTAAATTACTATTTGTTTTTTGAACATGAGTAAATTTAACATCATTCAAATCGCAATTCTCATTAAAAAGAAATTAGTTCTCATATGCATTTTAAATTAACAACTCCGTTTCATTTTTCTGTTCTCAATCTAGGTAAAATATAATTGACAGAAATAGGGAAGAAATCCATTTTTAAACATTTCCTCCTTCCAAGGCAATGGGACTTGGGATTAACCCGTTCTGTGATAGAATTCTGGATAGATTTAACCAAATAAGTCGGTGGCTTTTCAGATGGCCTGGCTTGATAGGCATTCACGAAGCCCAATGACAAAAACTATGCTCGTTAGGACTCATTTGAATACAGTTTTCATACTGTTCCAAATATAGCCATTTAAATGTATAATTTTTAAAATTTAAAAGAAATTTTTGATTTCTGATAGACTAGAGTTGCCCGCAAGAGACAGAGGGTTAGCATGACAAGTTGTGTTTGCTTTAATGTTGGAAATTGCCAAATCAACCTTTCTGGTATGCAAAATGATATATTTTTTCAAAGCTGGGCATGGCAAGTACTCTAGTTCATGTAACATTGCTATACCAGGGGCCATTCTTCGGGATGTCACACATGTGACCGAACTTTATTTGCCTCCCATGACAAAACAACCAATCTAGCGAAAGTGGAAACATAATTTTTGGTTAGGTTTGGACAAAATCTAACCAAAAATAATGTTTCTACTTTCGCTAGATTATTTCTTTTGATACGGGAGGCAAATAAAGTTCGGTCACGTGTGTGACATCCCGAAGAATGGCCCCCAGGCCTCTTTGAAATACTTTATTTTTAGAGCTGCATTCAACAAATATATTGCAACATAGGTAGATTGTACTCATGTTTAATCTTAGCAACATGGTGCAAATTAGTAATGTTTATTAAACATGTCAATTATGTAAGCACTCATCAACCTAAACACCTACAATCATATACCAAAACATAGATTATAAACATGTTTAGATATTTCAAAATGGTTAATTATATGGTGCAGATAGCATTTGAAAGTTGTTTGATTTCTAATCAGTTTTTACAGTGTATATTCCAATCATAGAGAATTCCATTGTGAAATTACAGTAGAAGCAGCGTTCAAAATAGCGGTTGTCCGTCGGCCTGGGACAACCACAATTGAGCACCAGAAAACAAAAATGATACTACAGTTGTCCGGCGGACCACCATAAAATTTAGAGCCAAAAGTCACTTTCGATACGCGGCAATTCATACAACCCGACACATACAGCCGATAAATTGGGACTCCTGGAGTATTTTCTTTTGTAAAATCTGACAAAGTAAAATTGCAGTTCCAAGAAACTCACTCAAAAAAAAAGCTAAATAATAATCAAGTCCAGATTGTTTACGCTAATAAAATCAAAGATAATTGTTTGATTATTATTAAATAATTCATATTAAAGAATCAAGACAAGGAACTAGTTCACGAAAGCATTAATTTCTAACTCAGAAATGCTTTCATTTGGACGTTAGTCGTTACAATTTACCAGACCTAAACAGCAGGAGCTTAAGGCAGGCCCTGTAATAGTGCCCCTGGTGCCGGGCCACCAAAAAGATTATCATTTCCCTTATGTATATTATGTATAGAAAGTTGTTTCAAATACAGACAACCAAAATTTTTGGCGGACAACCAATTTGCAATTTGGTTGTGTGTGAGACAACCACACTTTTTCCCTTAATTCAGAAGCTGATTAGAAGTATCCAGAATAATCAGTCATAGTTGTATATGTCGTCTGCTTCCTTTATCAAACAAACTATAGAGCAGACAAGACAAATGCATCATTCTTAAGATCTTCTACTTTTCAGTGCTGGAGTAAAAGCCTAACAATTCCCACCTATTTGGTACCGATTGAAGTAAAGTCGTCATAGTCGGGGACAGAATTAGGTGGCAAGTGTGAGATTTTTACCACCACTCATGCTCCTGGAGCATAGGTTGTGGCAACCGTTCCAGAGCGGAGGTATTCATTATATTGAGTCCTGACCACAATAGCAGTAGCGATTTATTCTGTAAATGTTATCAAGGATTAGAATTGCAAAACTGGCACACCAATCCTCGCTGGTCTTGTGGTTAGGTAGCTGACCTCATGACACTGGTCTCGGGTTCGAATCTCACTACTGCCTCTTTTAAAATAAAATTTTCATTATTTTTTCAGGTTAGAGGGAAAAATTCTAAATTAAAAAAAGATAAGAAAAAATAATAGCTGCTCTTTGAGGTTGGTGAGGGAGACCTGCTCCTGGAGCATGGGTGGTGGTCAAAAACTACCGCTTGCGATTTAGGTGACCAATTGCGCGTATGTCAAGGTTGTCAATCCGGTGCAGACCGTGAGTGGTTTGAATGTGTAGCGTGGGCGGGGTATGTTCAAACAAAATATGATTTAAAATGTAAGAATGCCACTATTGGAGTTGGGTTTTCGACTCACAGACACAATAATTCATGCAGGTAAACTTTTGTTTTATATGTTTTGACTGTTTGCAGAATCAAGTCGGACATTTGTTCTGCATTGTCAAATTACGTTAGACGCGCAATCGGTCGCCTTATTCTGTCCCTTGCCATAGAAGCCAGTCAGTGCCAATTCTCCTGCCTGATAACTACACCAAAATTTGCTTGATAAGTTCAGCCCTGTCATAAAGTGTGCAAAGAACCATTAAAAAGAATTGACTATTGATTTTTAAGTGATGGGCCTATGTTGTGAAGTTACGATTTGGCCATATAATTCAAATTTGATGCAAAATAGCCAGACGAAACAGCCTCTTACAGTGAGGGGGGCCAAAACCATTATATGGAATTGAGTGATATTGACAATTTGGGTGTGATTGTCAAAGAAATAAGAAATCATTCCAATGAGGTCATAACGGTAACCAGGAGAGTTAGTTTTATTGGAAAGAACTACTTGGAAATAGATTACTCTCTAAGTGTTCCAAATTTGGGAATGTTTTTTTTTGGCCAAATCATTACTTTCATAGAGATGCAACATTGGCCTATGATAAGATCTTGAGGTTGCTTTAAAACAATAATAGCACTTATTTAAACGCAATAACGAGGAATTTGTAATTGAAATAATTATTATCAGAGACTTGGAATAATAATTTTTTTTTTTTTTGTTTTGTTTTTTTTTTTTTTTTTGACGGGCTGCTGGAAACGGCCATCCAATATGAAATAGCAACCACCATGTACGTATCTACACTCATCCATTAGTTTGTTTATTGGTTCAGGCCGCCATTAGAGGTCATTTTCTTGAGGTTGCACTATTTCTCATGGACGGACATAAGCATATCATTTCCAGCTCTGGCGTTCAGTACAATCTGGATCCCAATTCTCATACCAATTGCTCTTTTATGATCTAGAAGCACTCTGCACTCATAACGTGCAAACATATCAAATTTTTAAAATGGGGTCTCTTCAAAAGAAATGTGCTGTTATTGCTTTCATACCTTCATAAGTAAGTTGGGGTTGGTGGTGAACAACAGTTTCCTGAGATTTTAGTCCTGTTTAAAGGTTCACTGTTGTATTGCGGTTCTATTTAAATTTTACACCTTTTCTTTTGTGGGGGGTCACTTGGAATTGTTTTTTTCCTGAATTTTATTCTATCATTATTTTTGCTAGTTGAACAACTTTTTAGAAAATGAAATAAATAATAGTTTATTTGTAATCAACTGAGTATAGCTCAATTTGCAAAAACCTTTGTAGATGAATAAACCACTCGAAAGCGGTTTTCCTCTTTTGACATTACTTTTTTCATCAAAAGAGTTTTTTGTCCAATTGTACTATTCTTTGAAACACACTGTAATACATTGTTGAGAATGCATATCAAACTGGAATGCTATAGAAATGCTTTGAAATGCATTCAACTGTAAAAGTATGGCCAAGGGATCTCTTCAAAAATACCAAATAAAACAGTGTGATTAAATAATCTTGATCCCTGATCTTTTTTACACAAATTATATATATTACCAATTATTTTTCCTTTGTCTTAAAGGATATGGATTTCATTGTATAATGTGCAGGTTCATGACATGGGGGGGTTCCATATCAATGCCAGGGGCGTTACTCTTTTTTTGCAAGGACAATGTAAGAGGTTTGCTGTATGGCCTGTGGATAGAGACTCCCACAGAACACACATGAACACTGTAAACATTTTGGTCTTGCACTGGGCATAGAGAACAGCGCCTCCATTAGACAAAATTTCTCTACTCAGCCCTATGCGCCCTGAAGGCGACTAATATTTGTCAACTTTAGTGGGCCGCTACCTTTAACTGAAAGGCACACTTAGCCTTCAGTTGTACGCTGTATATATGGTGTTGTATGTACGTCTCTCATCAATAATTTTACAAAAAAGTGAACCTTGATCAGAATGCAAATTTGATGAAACTTGGTATGTGGGTATTGGTGGACACAAGTATTACCTATGCAAAGTGTTGATGGTAAACATGCATATTAATGAGCTCGTTTGCATATTTCTTCTAATCAGCCCACAGATATTCTTTGAATATAGTGAGCACGAAAGCCAAGAACTGCCAAATTGTAGTTGTTTCAACAATTTCTAATTATTTATTTCATGGGCATATTCAGATTTAGCATGAAAAATGCATTTAAATGAGTCCAAACAAACCTAGTCTTCCCATATGCCCTGCAAACATTTGGGAAGCCATCTCAAAAGCCAGATTTATGTGTTATAACTTATACAGAATTTACCAGGGTTGGAAGGGTTAAAGTTGGTTGTGTGTGTTTGGTGGTTGAAGTAGCCACTGCATTAGCCAAAACAAAGATTTCATTTTCAGCTACCTTGAGCTTGAGGGATCCTTGGAATTTTTAAATAAGATGCAAAGAAAGATAGAGAACAAACAAATGAAAGAGAACAAGAAAACAATAAAGAAGATACCATGCAAAATCATAGCATAATAAGGGAGGCCTCGTGCATAGGTTGACCAAGGCGGCTATTATATACAGTGTGCTGCAGTTCCCCGTTTCATAAAATGCCTACATTTCATCCACCACAGTATAAATTTATTGCCTAACTCTACTGGTATCACAAGAATTTATTGCCTAACTATACGGTATCACGAGGGGTTGTTTTCATCCAACTTATTATTTCACAGTGGGATTGATTCGATACAATGAGTCTATTCGCCCCTTACACCCAATACCGAAAATATGTCTGACGCGGTTAAATGATCTGTTGTGGTTTTAAGACCTGTTGAACTTTAACAAATACACCTACACGTGAAAAGGCTATGCAAAACACAATACAGGCATCGTACCATTGCCAACAAGTACGGAACAAATATTACACCCAAACGAGCCTAATAAAGTCAGAATTCTATAGAAATTTCTTTCAATACAACGCCGTTACGTGGGGGTAGACAGAAAGGTCAAGAAGAAAAACAGGGGAATACATGATTGCTACATCTTTACCAAACATGGGGGGGTGTTGTGAAACGTTTGCCCTACTTCAACGTCAAATCAATTCCTCTTGCTTATATGCCTTAATGTTATTTCACAAGTCAATCATGACAAGGGACCATTGCTCAATGTCCCATGTCCACACCCACATGTACACTTGCCATCACCAAATCCATACACACACTCCATCCAGTACCAGGTTATTTTGTCAGCTATAAAATATTGAATTAGAAGGGAAAAGAGTTTGCAAAAAACTTGAGATGTAAATAAAAGAAAACCAGGACTAATTAAAAGGCACCAACAGAAATACATGGTGATGGTAACTGCAAATTGTAGCATCAAGTGGTCACAGTATCCAGTAGCCTTATGCTTAAAACCTAACCATAAAAACCCCTAAGGATCCGAACTATGGCTCAATTCAGACTATCGACCCTTCGGACCAAGAACCTTGAGCTCCATTCCGACAATTACCCTGTGGACCAAATGACCTTAATTTCAATTCAGACTAATGACCATTCGGACCAATGAACTTATGCTCAAATTCACACTTTAAGATACCCTTCAGAGACCATGAACCTTATGCACAATTCCGACTAATGACCCTTTGGACAATGAACCTTATGCCACAATGCAGACTTAATGACCCCTTCTAGTTTAGACCAATGAACAATAGCAACACAATTCGTACGACTAATGACCCTTTAGACCAATGAACCTTATGCTCAATTCAGACTATGACCCTTCGGACCATGACCTTATTCCTCAATTCAGACCAATGGAACCTTGTGCTCCATTCGGAACCATGAATCGTATGTTCCATTGTACTTATACCCCTGGCAATATTTGGAACTAATGCCCCTTCAGAATACTAAACCTTTGCTCATCAGACTAATGACCCTTCGACCACAATGAACCTTATGTCAATTTGGACTACATGACCCCTAATGCTATATTCGGATATGACCCTTCGGACCATGAACCTTTGCGTTCATTTGGACCATGACCTTTGGCACCAATGACCTTATGTTCTATTCGACAATGATCCGTTGGACCAAATGGGCGAACGTATGTTCAATTCGGACTAAATTAGGCCTATTCAATATTCGGACTATGACCCTTTCGGAATAATAAAAACCTATGCTCAATTCAGACTATGACCCTTCGGACTAACAAGCAGACCCTTTGGGAAGCCATCTCACTCACTTACAACCTCTACAGAATTCCTCACAGCATCTTGACAGGCCTTCAAAACATTTGTGAACTTTATTCAGTTGTAGTCATGCAATGTTGCAGGACTAAAGTCCTTTTATCACGGCACGCAAGATCAAAAACACTGTCAAGGTGCAAAGGAGGGGAGGCTTGATGCGTGACTACATCAAAGCCAAACGTCGAATAAACCCGTGACATACAAAAGAATGGTTCAATAAACCTACGAACCCATACTTTGCATTAATTTCTTCCAGGTTTTTTAATTTCTCGTTACTGCATCTAATGAATACTCTCTGAAAACCATGTCGATAAACAACAAAAGACGTGTACTCTACAGCACCAACAAATAAACATATAATACGATTAACCTGCTGAAAATGCAAAATATGCAAGGTGACCTGGTAATGCCAATATCAAATCACTTTACTCAAAACAAAATAAATCAAAAAAAGAGGCACCTAAGCTATCCACAGCCAGCCCATGCATCATTAGTCTGACCTATTTTCCCATTCCTACGTTAGTTATATTTTAAATACTTTTCAAACGACTTTTTCAAAAATATCGGATATGTACCCTTATAGTGGGGTGGATTTTTCAAAGCAAAAGCCCTTGCTTCCCCAAGTTAAAACTAGCCCCCCTTCTTTTAAAATGCATGCATTGGGCGAATTTTACGCTAAATTTGGGGAAGGGTGGCTATTTCTAAAGTTCTCTGCAGTGAACCTCCTTACATGGATGCCCCTCTCAAACCCGAAAATGCTCAAGGAGTGTCCTGACAAATTTTACAACCATTACAACGAAATCTTTGTCTTTTGAACTTGTTGCAAATGCTTCACACTTTTAAAAAATAGTTTCTAGAAAAAGGGGTTCTAAAGTTGCCTTCTATAGAGAGAACCGAGACAAATTAACTCTAAGAGTTTAAAATGGTTTTTCCAGTATGATAAAGAACGAGCTAGATTTTGATTTCTATAAAAACTTTTTTAAAGTCAAATTTATTGAACATAAACATTTAGAGACCAGTTGCAAATGCCCTGGCTTCCCCGACTTAAGACCCCCCTTTTTTATTATGCATACCTTGGCGAATTTTAAGTATAATATTCCTCATTTTTATAAATACCGCTCATTAATATCCTTTATTACCAGTGGCCCCGGCCGTTCACGACTTAACCTTTGGACTTCACGGGACTATTTTTCCACGTGGAATTAAAAATAACCCGCGGGGAATTGTACACCATTGTGTTATTTCGTTAAGGACGCACTAGAAGATATCAAGGGGGTATAGAAGTGTTTTGAAAAAGGAAAAATTAACCTCTCCACTATTAAGACGAAAAATAAAATTTCGTTCCCACTGTTGGAAATAACAAAAATAAAAAATGCCGCACCCCCCCTCTGAAAAACAGGTTCTTCTACTTTAAAAAAAACTCTCCGCATTCGCCGGCGAAACAAAAAAATCCGCCCAACCAAAAGTTCTATGACCCCGTCGTGATATCTAATGGCACGTCCCTAAAATTGCAGACAAAATTTCCCAAAACTTGGGGGTTCAGTATCACGGCATCAGGTTACAACGCATGGATGGAGTTCCAAAAGGCGATATGCCACGTCTGATAAACCTTCCCAGCGAATCAAAACCACGTGATAACTGATCTAACAATATCACTAACTACGCTCTACGTTTTAACTTCGATTCAGAACGGTAATGATTCAAATTAAAGGGACAACAATAAGATTCTCCTAGGATGCAAATTTTTCCCATTTTGCACTTGGTCTTGCCTCTCTCTCTCCCCTTTCCACCTCGACCTCTCCCCTCCATTTCTCCTTCCCTCCCCTCTCTCTTCCTCTCCCTTCTCTCTTCCTCTTTACTCTGTCTGCCTCCTTTCTCCCTCCCTTGTCCGCCCTCTCCATTCCTTTCCCTCCCTCCTCCACCCCTTTCCCTCCCTCCCTCTCTCTTTCACTTTCCTCTCCCTCATCTTTCTCCCTCTCTCATCCCATCCTCCCTTCTCTCTCCACTCTCTCCTAGATCGATCTTCTCTCCCTCCTCTTTCCCTCTCCCTCCCCTTTTCTCTCTTCTCTCATCCCCTCACCTCTTCCCTTTCTTTCTCTCCTCCTTTTCTCCCTCATCCTCACTTTCTCCTTTCATTATCCCTCCCATCCCTTCCCTCCCTTATTCTTCACTATCGCTTTCCTCCTCCCTTTCTACCTCCTTCTCCTCCACTCACTTTCTCCCTCCCCTCAACTTTCTCCATCCCTCTACAAACCCCCTTCCTTCCGTCCTCTCTCTCTCTCTTTCTCTCTCTTCTCAGCTTATAACAATATATAAACGTATGCATTGAGAGTTTATGTGATGAAAGGGATTATCCTTAACTCCATAATTTTTGGCTTTTTTATTATTTTCAAGCCCATTTTTTGCACTTTTCCTTTCCGAAATTTACACTTTTTTTTCAAGGATTTGTTATTGCTTTCACAGGATTTCCCCAAAACCCACCACCCCCTTTTCTCAATTTCGATGACTCTTGTCCTCTCCTCAAGAAAAACACGTTTGACTCCAGGGTGAATCTTATCTTTAAATATCAACTACACCCCCAACTGGAATATTTTTCAGACTGTTTCGATTATGTTCAGACACTGGTGCGTTTATGAGGGGAAATTAAAAGGAGGATGGCCCGATTTTAAGGATATCGCAAGTTTTCACATCATCTTTGATAGATTGGCTTTCACCACACCCGAAAAACCCCACCTGTAACATTTCGCGCCGATATTTCAAGCGTTTTCATAGTGAGAGCAGGAACTGTGATTTTTGTGAGCCCCATAGATTTGTGTAAAATTAATATGGTCGACCAATGGGGTACATTTTCGCATCATTACTTCCACAGCCAAACATCCTTTGGCCCTAATATTTCACATGGTAATGAGATAAAATAGTAGCCTTTCTTCTGATACCATTTTACCACTTCCTCCGGTAAAATCTGGGGCTTTCTGAGACGAGGCTATAGGGATCGGGGCCATGGACCTTTAAAGAAAATTGTACATAATTTCGGGCATTTGACACTATCACTCACTCTCAACATACTGACACGTCATCGCTAATTCACGACCCAAATGTACATCATGAAGCATTGGCATATCAATAGAGGGTGCAATAACCACGCCCCCAAGGTTACAACACTTGTACCACCAATCAGGAACTGGTATGAAGCAGTGTGTCTCCAGGAGCAATATTCTGTCGATATCTCAAAACCACGTGTGTAAACTGGGAATATGCACGTACAGATCACTAACCCACCACTCGAGTATTTTCCGGGTTTTAAATGCGATATTAGTGTGCTTCTTGAGGGAAATTAAAATGTACATATACTAGAACATAGACCACGGCTTACTTGAGGAACCAATATGAAATGTTGAAGACTGTTTACTATTCAATGCAAACAAATTATTCTGTGAAGGATACATGTTTGTTTGTATTCATTACCGTATTCTTCAGAGTATACGCCGCAGAGTGTACAAGGCGCCTGTGTAATGCATGCATCACTATAGGCACGTTGGCTTGCCGTGTTGAAATACATGGATGAGTTGGTGTGGTGTGTGTGTGTGTGAGAGAGAGAGAGTGTGTTGATGAATGAAGTGAAGAGAGGACAGGGGAAGAAGGATTAACGGGTGCAGAAGAGTGGGAAATGAAGGGACAGAGAGATAAGAGAGATGAGAAGGAAAAGAGTAAAAGGGGCTGTGCCTTACAAAGAGGGTTATAATCTTTAGCAACAGAGGAAGCTCATGTGTTTTGAGGGAGATGGCGCAGCCTCTCTGGGATACCTTTACTGGAGGGCCCGGGCACTGTCGTCTCGTCCTGTCTTTCATTCTGGGCAAAGAAGCGGCGGAGCTGTTCCTCGTGGTTATGAGGGCGCGCCCCTTCTTTCTACGCACTTGAGCACACAGCCGTTATGATTTGCTATTCCCGTATGCGCGCTTTTGCTCTGTATCAGTTGCCATAGAAAGAGATAGAAACTATTTTCTATAAGCCCCCTTATTCAATATGGCCACCGTACATACACCCTAAACCAATGGGTCATTTAACCAACACGCATTCTAAGCCACATGGCAAACATTACACAACACCCACAACCAAAACATAGTCACTCTACATGCACCCTTAATCCATCTGAACACTCTGCATGTACCCTTAAGCAACCTATCACCATACACACACACGTGCGCATGCACACACATAATGCACCCCCCATTATACCCCCAAACACAAACCTAATATTTGTAATTTTAATAGTTAATAAAATGCTCCATACCAAGGGCTTCGTGCAGTGTAACATTAGCCCCTTGCCCTCTGTGGCTTTAATATACGTTATATCAGTATATTGGGGTCATATGCCAAACCCTATCCTTCCACGGAACTATTTTGTTTTGCATTGAATAGTAAACAGTTTCCAACATGTCATATTTGGTTCAGTAATCAGTGTCAATGCTCTAGTATTATTATAGATATTCTCTAATATATTATCCCCCTCAAAACGCACCCGAATCTCTACATTTTCGACAAAATAATCCCGTGATGGGAAGTAATCCTCTGGGTAGTAATCTCGTGCGTTCATTGTCCGCATTTTGAGATATCGATACAAATCATGCTCCCGGGACTCACTGCATCTGATCAGTCTTGCGTGACTTCATACCAGTTTCTGATTGGTTCCGTAATTTTAGTGACCTTGGAAGGTATGTTATTGCACCCTCTATTGATACTGCAAATACTCATTTACATTTGGGTCGTATAGCTGATGATATTCCGCATACCAATTTGAGTGTCGATTCTCTAGAGTGGAGAATTTGGATCGTGGTTTAGCTGACGATGCTCAGTTTATTTGAGATGAGTGAGTTATTTGAGAATAAGAGCTACTAAGTGAGGGGGAGGGAGGAAAAGAGAGAAGTGGTGTGATTGGGTTTTTGGATAAATCCTGAAAGCAATGAAAAACCCTGAAAACACTATGGAATTGGGCTAAAATACCCAAAACAACTTGCTGAATAATAAATAAAAAAAGCATGCATAAGCAGATGTTTTGGCCACAAAAATCGTAAATGAGGAGAAACACATAAGAATCACAGCCGAGAGGGAGAAAGAGATAGCTACAGAGAGAGAGAGAGAATAAGAGAGATGAGAAGGAAAAGAGGAGAAAGGGGACTGTGATTAAAGAGGGAGAGTAGAGATGGAGAAAAAGAGGGAAGCATGCAGGGGGTGGAGGGAGATGGAGATAGGGAGGGGAGAAGTGAAGGGAGGTGAAAGGGAGGGGAGGAGAGAAAGATAGGGCAAGGGATGGACGAAGAAGAGGAGGAGAGGGGAAAGGGGGTTGATGGGAGAGAGAAAAGGAGGGAGAGATGGAGAAGGGGAGAAAGAGGGAAGGATGGAGAGGACATTGTGAGAGGAAGGGAGAGGGAGAGTGAAAGAGAAAGATAGAAACTATTTTCTATAAGCCCCCTTATTCAATATGGCCACCATACATGTACCCTTAAGCCAATGGTCATTTAACATGCATTCTTAATCCACATGGCAGCTATACACACACCCTCAATTAAAGGCTGACTCAGAGATTTCCCGAGGAGGGCGCCCTCAATTTTCAAACAAATTGTGTTTTTTGTACATACATAATGCTTGTCCACACACTAGTCACTGTGTGAAATAGCTAAGCTCAAATCGAACTCTCTAAATGCAAAAGAGTGAATTTCACTCTTTTGGAGTGACTACAGGGCCCACTCCAAAAAGAGTGAAATTTCATACCTGAAAAAGAACACTTTTTGGGTCAAATTTGATCTTGATAATTGACAAAATGATATCATTTTATCATTTGTTAAATTATCAAGAGTCAATTTGACCCAAAAAGTATTCTTTGAAAGCTGTTAAATTTCACTCTTTTTAGAGTGGGCCCTGTAGTCACTCAAAAAGAGTGAAATTCACTCTTTTGCATTTAGAGAGAAGTCCTTCACATAGAAAATCACAACTTTGTTATAAATTTCCGGATCAGGAATTTTTGTTATACACAGTATCCTATGGCACTGTTATACTTACTACGCATAAATGTTTACTGCGTGGAAACGAAAAATTCGATTCATCTCAAACTTTGTCCAGAATTGGGCATTTTAGGTGAATGTCTTTAGTTTTAGTGGACTATTTTTAATAAATACACAAACAAATTATTTCAAAAATCTCTGAGTCAGCCTTTAACATAGTCACTCTACATATACACCCTTAAGCCACCTGAACACTCTACATGTACTCTTTAAGCAACATGGCCAACATACACACACACACACACACACGTGGGCATGCACACACACACACACACATGCAAACATCCATTATACCATTATACCCCAAACACAAACTAATATTGATGCATTTAAATAGGGTAATCGAAATGAGCCATACCAAGTGCTCCGTGAAGTGTATCATGCGCCTTGTACACACTGTGGCTTATATTCTGTAGAATACAGTATATTACATATAACCAAACATGTATCCTTCCACAGAACTATTTTGTTTGCATCGAATAGTGAACAGTTTCCAACATTTCATATTTGGTTCAGTAATCAGTGTCGATGTTCTAGTATTATTATGTACATGTTCTTTAATATAATATCCCCTCAAAACGCACCAAAATCTCTACATTTTTGAAAAATACTCGATAGTGATGGGTAGTAATCTTGTGCGTTCATTGTCCACATTTTGGTATATCGATACAAATCATGCTCCTGGGACTCACTGCAGCTGATCAGTCTTGCGTTAATTGATACCAGTTTCTGATTGGTTCCGTAATTTTAGTGACCTTGGAAGGTATGTTATTGCACTCTCTATTGATACTGCAAATACTCATGACTTACATTTGGGTCATGAATTAGCTGATGATATTCCGCATAAATGTTGAGAGCAAATGAGTGTGGATTCTCCAGAATTAAGTAGGCCTACCAGTACATTTCCCCTCATAAACGCACTGGTGTCTCCTTTTCGCTCTCCCTCTCTCCTCTCTCAATTCTCCTCCTTTCCCTCGATCTCTCCCAAGCCAAGATCTCTGTATCT
>JAMKCH010048873.1:0-11263 GCA_023653785.1 Ophioderma brevispina
ACTAGTTTCCTTACGCAGAACATCCAATGTATATGCGAAGTGTTCAAAATGTGAAATAAAAAAATTTTGTCGAGTAAATATGTGCTTACAATAGAAAAAAGTACGTATTTTAGACTTTTCGGAAAATAGAGCAATGAACGTTTTGAGAAAATTGCAATGAAAACCTCTATTTTTACATGTGTAATAGGAACAATGAAATTAAAAGTTCCTACCACAAATTATAAATTATCTATAATCCATTCCAAATAAAGTGAAATAGGAAGCTTGTGGAAGACTATTCAAATATTCAAAAAAATAAATAGTAAAATTTTCAGATTTCCCCCCCAAAAGTTGATGACGTCATCTTTATTGCGTAATTTCTTTTTTTGCAATCCAGGCGACTTTTACGACCTCTGGATTCGTAATCCCTGAGGTTTTAAACAACCAGTTAAGTTAGTCCTGCAAAAAAGTTCTTTTCGAGGTAACCTCCCTACTTTTCTACCGTGCTTGGAGCCCTGACGAGGAGTTACTGAGAATTCTTTGTTGATCTTAATTGGTATCAAGCATCTGGGTTAATAGATTGCCACATTAGGCCTGACCATGGAGGATAGGAGAGACAGGAGAAAGCTCTTCCCAATCCCTTTGACCGATCATCGCCGCCCTCGTAAAACGGGTCGTAAAATATTGTATTGGAACAATACAACACTAGATCGATATTGATGCTGATAGCCTGTGCATCACATTGCATCGATGTACATCGTTAAGCAGATAACGACTATATTGTAATAATTGTTCATTTCGTTTAATACAAGCAATGAAACTTGGCATAAATGTTTTTTAAACAATTAAAATACTGAGTATTGATTCTTTTTTGAGACATGGACCCACGTCACCGTCAATAATCATCTTCAAGGTAAAACAAGATCAATTTCCGGATCATTTGTTGTCATTTATTAGAAAGTGAGATAGGCATGTTCCTAAATGATACATGGCTTCTCGTTTTAACCTCTTACTTTTCCGCTTTTAAAAACTTGAATGTTTGTAGCTCCGTCTTTCTTAAAGTATATTTGGAGACAAAATCTAATGTGAATTGAAAGAAAAATGCCGTATCTAACAATGGGCACCAAATTTTCCCAGGTCCTAAAGTTGCCCGTTTGTTCCAATTGTCCCTAAGTTGGCCACATTTTAGTGAAATGAGACCTTTGGCGATATCCTATTTTCAATTCAGAGAAATACATGTTTTAAGCCATGATCGTCGTGTGAGGGCGACAGGGGTATTGTTAAAATGGACGTTCCCATCGCCATATTTAGCACAGCATTGTACTGTACATCGATGCATGTTTTACCGCCACATGCATTCAGCATTAACATTGATCTCGTAGTACGTTGTTATTTTGCAATGTGAGGCCTCATCAAAAATCTAATTCATAGTATTCATGTTTTTAAGAAATTACTGATGAATAAATTCATAGTTAATCTATGGAGCATTTCAACAATAGGGCTAGGCCTGGCCCTATATCAATTATTTTTTGCCATTTTGTTTCAACACATCTTGGTGGGCGGGCGGGGGGGGGGGGGCTGGGGCGGGGCCAACATTTCACAGACGAATACTGTCGGTAGGAAGAGGGGTTTCGCATATTACATTACTTGAGCCAATATTTTTTGGAAGCAAAGCACCCAAATAAAAGTCAAACCTCATCATTTAAGATACAATAGCAGCACTCAAAAATGTTTTTTGGGGTCTCCGAGGGGCACTTTAACTTAAGGGGGCAGTGAATTTCCCTAAAGTCAGCAGAGCAAAAAATCGCACATCACGGTCCGTAGAATTGAGAATCAAGATGAAGATTCCACACTGTTTTTGGAAGCGGGGGTCCCACCACATGCCCTTATGCCTTTCACCTAGCACCACAAAACATTTCTGAAAATAAAAATGTGTCTAAAAGTAGTTTTGGGCTTATTTGATTAAGGAAGATCTGCCCAAAACATCTAAAATATTCTTATCTACTTGTTTTTTTAAATAAAAGAGCAAAGTTTTTTTGCAAAAATTTGACCCCCTCAAATCGGACCTTCCGTTTTCCAAAGTTATAGCAAATCAATTGCGACGTGTCAAACCGATTTGCATGAATATTGTTATGTTGTTTATTGTTTTTTCCAAGCTGTGAAATATACTATGTATTTTATAGTTTTTCAAGCGGCGAGACTAAAAAATATTTCTTTAAAAAATCATATCCGCAATATATGTGCTATCATTGTTTAAGTAAGTGACATTAATTATTATAATGCAAATGCTTGCTAACTGTATATGTCAGAAGTTATCATTACTGACCTAATGTTTCATAATAATTAAAATACGTGTTTCTATACTACAATGCTTTATTTCAAAATATGCTTTTAAAACCTCTTCAAAATATTTAATGTCAGCCATTTATTTTCAATGGATTTGGCTCAAATTTTTCACAGAAGGTGTATGTTGTAATTTGTAAAAAGTAGGAGTTAATTTGTAAATTATTGTCTCAATTTTTATTTTCGGGGTCATTTTGGGTCAAAGTTTTTTGGCTTTTTTTGCTTTTTTTTGAAAAAAACCTTTGAAAATAAAATTTTAGATTTTTGAGTTTTTTTTAAGTTTACCTTTATCTTCATTCAAAACATTAGGCTCTATCATGTATATTTTTGGAGATTAACTCTTTTAAAATCCGACACCTAAAATCCAAGATGGCCGCCAATTAAATATGCAAATTAGGTGATTTTTTTAATTTATTTTTTTTTTTGGTCACCCAAGTATCCTAGACACCAAATATAAGTTCATACATTTTCAAATAAAGAACAATTTTTGGTGCAGATCTTCCCTTAAACGTTTCACAAACAAAAATCCTTTTTTCATCCATATTTTGGGAACAAATCTAGCCTAATTACATGGACCAAACTCTACAAAATTCCTACCTCTATGATTGGGAGCCCAGCGAAAGACAACTTAAACTTCACTTGAGACTCTACGAATTACTAAAAAGGTGGACTCCCCGATTTGTCAGTCTCGTGGTCTGTACACATTTTGCCATGGACAAAATTTTGGTATCAGTTTAACCGCTATAACATGTCTTTTTAAACATTTTACCCAATATATTAAATCAAACCTGGAGGGAACAATCAAGCCGTAAAAGCCATCTTCATGTAATATATTGCTTTGTATTTTCTGTTGTGCATGACAGATATCCGAGTAAGCTTTACGGGGCCGATCAGGACATCCGGGGATTTCAAAATCTGTAGTGTTGTTGAAGTTTTCTTTTTCTTTGTTTTCAATAACTACGCAATGTACTCGGTTGATATTCTACAACAAAGCGCAAATTTAATCAATTTGTATCCTCATAAATCTCGTGTCCCTTTAAATGAAGAAGACCGTCTTTAATTAAGTCGAAATGTATGTCCCAAGTTGATCCATGAGAATGTTTATGATGTGTTAGAGCTATGTAAAACCTTATTCTGCATGTTTAATGTAGTTTGACATCAATTGACCTTTTGTGACTCTAGGTGACATTGAACTTGAACTGTGGGGCGGGTGGGTCCATATCCAATTGTGTGCCAAATTTAATTCTCTACTCTCTGCCAAATTTGTGTGCTTTTTATCAACAAAATGCACATTTTTTACCATTATTGCAACTACTCTACAATTCTGTGGTTATATGACCAATTAGGGACCAAATGAGGAAACGGGCAACTCCGGGGCACTGTCAAGGTTTGGTGTAGTGTTGAGATACGCATTGTTCTCCAAATTCAAGTTAGATTTAGTTCTCCAAATATCATACTTTCAAATACGGCCGTTCAAAATCCAAGTTTTAAAAAAACTAAATCAATGTAACTCATCTTAGAAACTGCGATCTCCGATTTTGTTGGACTGAAATACTCAGACTTTCGGCTGTAATCGACTCAATCTCTTTGTTTTCGTCTCCACATGAAACAAACCACTGCGCATCGGGGATATACCTTTCTGCGCACAGGTCATTTATATTGTTTCAACTGCGCGTGCCCGTTTGTCGGCCGAGATCATGTGAATTATGAAAGAGTACTCCTGCCGAGAAGTGGGCGTGTCTGGAAACAGAAGACCTAAGACCGAAGACCTAAGCCCAAAGACCTAAGACAGTAAGATAAAAAATAACTTGTTCGTAGAATAGAATGAAATTGATGTATTATGTCTTCGGATATTATGTTTCCAGACACCTATAGGGTGTCTGGAAAACAAGACATAGACTAAGACTAAAACTTAGTAGTCGTAGAACAAAATCGATGTCTTATGTCAGTCTTCGGTCTTTGTTTTCAGATCCGTGTGTGTGTGGGTTTTTTTTTTTTTTTTAAGTTGCAAATGAAAATCATAAGACTACAAAATTACTTAGTCGTGGAACAAAATCGGAGGTCTTATGTCTTCGGTCTTTGTTTCCAGATAGTGTAGGTGGGTATGAACAACAAAGACCTAACTCACGAATATAGACTCACAAAATTTAGTGTATATAGAACAAACTCGCTGTCTTATGTCTTCGGTCTTTGTTTTCCAGAATCCGTGTGTGGTGTATGGAAAACAAAGACCGAAGGACATAAGACATAAAAAAATGAGTCGTAGAACAAACTCGATGTCTTATGTTTTGGTCTTTGTTTCCAGATCCGTGTGTGGGGTTGTTGGAAAACAAAGACCCATAAGACACTAAGACTAAAAAATTACTTCGTCGTAGAACAAAATCGATGTCTTATGTCTTCGGTCTTGTTTTCCAGATCCGTGTGGTGGGTGTCTGGAAAACAAAGCCCTAAAACATAAGACCTAAAAATTACTAGTGTGGACCAAAATCGATGTATAGTCTTCGGTCTTTGTTTTCCAGGATCCGTGTGTGGGTGTTGGAAAAACAAAGACCTAGACATAAGAATTCACAAAATAGTCGTAGAACCAAATCGATGTCTTCTGTCTTCGGTCTTTGTTTTCCGGATGCAGTGTGGGTGGGTGTCTGGAAAACAAAGGACCCCCCTAAGGATTAAGACTAAAAAAAAAACTTAGTCGTAGAACAAAAATCGATGTCTTATGTCAGTCTTCGGTCTTTGTTTTCCAGATCGTTGTGGTGTGTGGGAAAACAAAGACCTAAGACATAAGACTAAACACCAAATACTTAGGGCGTGGAACAAAATCGAGGTCTTGTCTTCGGTCTTTGTTTCCAGATCCGTGTCAGTGGGTGTCTGGAAAACAAAGACCTTAAGACAGAGACTAAATAATACTTAGTCGTGGAACAAAATCGAAGTCTTTGTCTCGGTCTTTGTTTTCCAGATCTGTGTGTGGGTGTATGGAAACAAAGAATAAGACATAGACCAAAAATACTTAGTCGTTAGAACAAATCGATGTCTTATGTCTTCGGTCTTGGTTTTCGCATCGGGTGTGGGTGTCTGGAAAACAAAGACCGAAGAATAAGACTCACAAAATACTTTGGTCGGGAACAAAATCGATGTCTTATGTCTTCGGTCTTGTTTTCCAGATCCGTGTGTGGGTTGTCTGGAAAACAAAGAATAAGACTAAAAAAATACGTAGGTCGTATACAAAACGATGTATTTATGTCTTCGTCCTTTGTTTTCCAGATCCGTGTGTGGGTGTCTGAAAACAAAGACCTAAGACATAGACTAAAAAATTACTTGTCGTAGAACAAAAATCGATGTCTTATGTCTTCGGTCTGTGTTTTCCAGATCCGTGTGTGGGGTCTGGAAAACAAGACTAAGAAATAAAGATGTCACCAAAATAGTCGTAGAACAAATCGATGTCTTATGTTTCGGTCTTTGTTCCAGATCCGTGTGTTGGGTGTATGGAAAACAAAGACCTAAGACATAAGACTAAAAAAAAATACTTAGTGTAGAACAAAAATCGATGTCTTATAAGTCAAGCAATCAGGTTAATCATTTAAAATAAATAATCAACCTTTGGTCCGGGCCTTTGGTTAAAATACCTTAGAAAGGAAGCTGAAGGTGACGATATCTGGCAATGGGCTTTGACAGTGCCGTTTTTGCTAGTTCCGATTTTGCGTGATTTCCTATGGGTAGCAACCAATTTATTCCGTTCAATGCTGCTGAATTCAAACTGATGTGCAGCATGCAGTGGGTGCGCCAAAATTGTGGCTACCCCTTGCCTATTCACTAGACGCGTGCATCATCGATATGTATCATTCAGGCGTTATCCGTCCGACTGAGTGTTAAATTGTAGGTTTTTATATTGTACAGAATACGATACATGTGTCCCTTATTAAGCACAATGAAAATCACAGACTAGGCTCTGGACTAGGCAGCGCTCACGAGGGAACATGTTTCGTGTGGTTGGTTGAAATCCTGCCCCTTCCCTTTAGTGGTTAATTTCGTGTCTTAGAGGTCTTAGGTTTCCAGAAACCATATATAGCATCTGGAAACGTAAGACCGAAGACGTAATAAGATCACTGACCTCTTTCAGTAAAAAGGAAAGGTCAGCCTCATGTAATATAGAAACTCACAAAATATATCAAAATAGATTACAGTATTTTTAAAATGACTAACCACAAACCGAATGGGGCGTTTCCTTGTCCCATAAAATGTTTGTGTTCCGACGGTTCTGGATGGAGCGGCGGTTCAAGTAAATTGTCACGAAATAGTCCATGTTTTTTAAAAGGTGTATGTCGTGATTCAGCACTTCTGTTGTATTTATATTCATAGATATCTCTGTAAGGAAAGCTTATTCTCAAATGTGAGTGATTCGATCTTCGTTTTTGCGTTATCAGCAATTGCTTGTTTCATGGTCCAATAGGTCCGGGCTAAATTTCGTCCGATGATGGACAGTAAATACGAGCGGAATTTTCACGTGGAGATTAGGGTCACGTGATTTACAAAGGCTAATAAAGGTTCATATGATATTTGAAATCTCAATTTTTTTAGGTAGTCGGGGGGGGGGGCCAAGGTTGTGGATCACGAAATACCCCTTTAAAACAATCATAACATATAGTAGATTTTTATGTGTGTCAAATCCAATCATTAACTTACATGTTAGACGTTTCGTCTTCCCATGCAGTCGGAAGACTTCGTCAGTAATGCGATGATACAGCTCTGCACCTCTTCCTGGAGCTGTTGAACCTTAGGTCTCATTCCCAGAGTGTGATGATGGTCTTTGAGTCGATGATCATATACCATGACTTAGAGAATAAGGTGCAATGTCACGATTTATATAAAGGACACCGGGGACAAAAAACCAGCAGGAGGAGTATAACACCCTTACACTGCCACTAAATATCGACACACTTTCGCAAAAAACCATGTACCCCCTCCCTCCAGACAGCTTCCTTTATCCAGCTTGTGTTTATGTCAACATTCTCTGTCTATAATTCTTGCCTCGTCCAGTAATGTGCTGTGGTTTGTATTCAAGCGGACGTGGTCTGTTATAGGCTGGACTTAAACATTGTGCGTGGAGATTGTTTCCTCATGGCTTGGTAAACTTTTGCTGGCTAATTTCTCCACTCATCCTTGTGTTCATTAAATCTGGTTTCAAAGAGTCTGCCAGTATCACCAATATAAGACATTAGGGCAGTTTTTGCAGGCTGATGCTACACGCATCACTAGTCTGCATGATGTTCTCTGTTGTCCTTGGGATATGTACTAAGATCTTTTCAAGGTATTGTACAGGCTTCATGGCGGGTGTTTGTGTTGTTTTTTTATATACCATCGTAGTCTATCTGAAACTCCCTGTACATAGGGGATGACCACAATGCCTCTGGTCTTTTCTCTATTTTTTTACTTTCACTTTTTCTTTGTTCTTGGACTTCCTCTGCTTTTTAACCTTTTCAATGGCCCATTGGGGTTAGCAACAGGTTAGGGCTTTGGTGATCTTTTCTCTTCTTGATTCTTATCCTTTTTTGTAGCAAGGTTGTCCTTACGTTCAAGCAAAGTTCTGACCACACCCAATTTTTGGTGGGAGGATGTTGGGAACTCGAAATTCAATTATTGGTCGGTGTGGGTCTTTTTACGGTAAAAATGCAAGTTAACCGAGCCATTCCTTTCTTGATATCAGCTATTGAGAAAAGTATCTGCCTAATCTTCTTCTTCGTGTGGAACTTTAGGCTTTCAGTCGGATCGGCTGGTCCTGGTTCAGATGGTCCGGCCAGCCTCTGTGTGCTTCCCCTCGGAATATGTACCAGAATGTCGTCGAATATCTTTTCCATAATTTTGATGACGTCGGCAGGTGCAGTCTCAATGGGTTCTGTTCGAGCCATTCATATCAAGATGTGGCAATTGATGGCATGCATGGACTGCCCGTGGCGGCTCCGAACTTCTGTTTATAACATCTCTCCTCTAAATGAAAAATATGTTGTTGTCAACACAAATTCTAACAGTTGTATGATGTCATCAACCAGTATTAAGTAAAGTTCTCATTTCTCAGGTGTTGTCATTTCTAAATACTCTCGTTAAAATTTTCTACTTGTCTTATGGATAGGAGTGTTGGTAAAACAGGATACCACATCATGGGGAATTGAAAATGCCCCGTCTTTCAACTGACAGATGTGAGGTCTTCGGCTAGTTGTTTGAATTCGTGACATTTTTGTTTTTCCCTCCATGGGGGCTAGTATTCTCTAGAGCTTTTGAATGTGTAGGCGACGAACCGCTGTAGTACACATAGGTCTCACCGGATACCCTTGTTTGTGTATCTTCGTAGTACAATAGATCCGTGGCATGTTTCAGCTGTGGGGTACAGTAGACTGTATTGGTTACTATCTATCTTTTCCTCTTTCTTAATCTTTGTAGGATGCCCACTAACTTCCGTTTATATTTACGAGAGTGGATTCTCGTTTAGTTTCTCATATGTTTTCTCATCTCCAAGATGGTGTGACATTGTGTTCATATCATCAGTAGAGGTACCACGGTACTCCCTCCCCCTTATCAGCACCATTAATGATCAAAGATTGTCCTTACCTAGCTCTTTTAGGGCCTTCCTTTATCCTTACTGATGTTTGATTCGGGGAATTCTTCGACGACTCAAACACGCCCGCTACCTCTGCCCTGAGGTTGTGTGCCTATAGTAGTTGGTAATTTGGAACTGGTTCTAACAGGCAACGCATGAATTTAGTTCGCAATTGCAACACATAAATATACGAGATCAGACGCATTATTTAAATCGGAATGACGTTTTAGTTATGGACCCGCTCTATTTAGGTTGCCAGAAAGAGTGTACTCATAAACGTTGTAGCCGCAAATTTACTGAATTCACAATACAACTCAGATAAAAATTACTCACCCAAGTTGTTACTAAGCGTCCTTATAATACAAATCATCAACAGGATTTGCAAAAAAAAGGCCTTAGAATAAAAAAAATAACATCGAACTAATTTGATCTTAGACATGTTGAGTAATGCGCGCTAGTATGACGCTGTCGTCACTGTTGTGGAACTATTACAATATATTGGAAGGTTTCCCCTGAATTTCGTATCTCAGAATTAATCATATGAATTTTATGCATCTATTATGCTAAAAGGACCTCTGAGGCAAGTGTGTGCCATGTTTTACGAGCGAGGATTAGATTAACACAATTTTTATTAGCTCCGAAAAAGGGCGAATATGGCGAAACTTTTTGCTTCGAGCTATTCATTTTACACAGCATTGCACTTGCTACAGTTATTGTTACGGAGTGCTTCTCCGTGATGCGAGTACGCCCAATTAAAAACGTTCATCCCGGTTTTGAAGTCCTTTTATAGATGAATTCCTCATGTGGGATTCTGGCAACCGATACGGGAAATCAGTCCTTTTGCAAGAAGTGTGACTTGTGGTTTGGTGAGCTCACGGTCTCAGTGGTGTTTACGACCCATTTTTTGGTTGTTACAGACAATCTTCGTCACTTCTCGTTCTTATTCCATTCTCTTTCTCATCTTTTTAAGCTAATTCTCAAGCTTCTTAATGGCTATTCTTTCGATTTTTCATGTTCCGGCATGACGCTGATTTCGAGTTGTTTATCAACATGGCGGCGTATGTAGACACGCTATCGTCATGCAGTGTTTCTAGTAGGTTTTCGTGCAAAGCGGTGTTTAATGTGTCTAAAGACGATATCCTGTTGCTAACGACGCGGATGCGTCTCTAACCAACTCTTTCTGTGCTTTTCGATTATATTACGTGCTTTACTGGTGTTGATGGGGCATCGTAATCTGAGACTGTTAGGGGTGACTCCGACGTCTTTACATCGATGTGTGAAAGTCAAGTGGATTGCGATGGCGGGCCAATTTTTTGGCCCAAAATTCTCTAAGTCCGTACTTGTTTACAGCTTGCTGACCATGACGACTTCTTAATTCTTTGAATAAAGTCTTAGGATTGGAATAATCCATGTATATGATCAGCGAATACAAAGAACATCACACTCTGTGAATGAGACTAAGGTCAACAGCTCCCAGAGAGGTGCAGTATAGCTGATTCATCGCATTACTGATGAAGTCTTCCGACTGGGAAGACGAACGTCTACCTGTAAGTTATGATTGGATTTGACACGCATAAAAAATTCTAATATGATTATTACCCTCCTAATGAATTTTTCAAAGAATCAAACATGACATTGATAATAACATGCATTGATAACGGTAGGATGTACAAATGTGTTTTATACAGTTGATTTTTTTCAATATTGCCTTTAACTTGGTGGACCTGGCGGGAATTGGAATGAAGATAAACACATTATACAAAAACTCATTGATCTACTTCTAAATCTTTTTTAACGAATAATCCAAAGGTGATGTTGATTGATTGTCTTGTGGTTTAATATTGATGTGATTGATTCATGTTGATGAATGATTATTGAGTGATGGGTTGAGTGATTGACAATTTCCGGCCCCTTCAGGGAGGCATAATTTATTTACAAAAAAATTATATAAAATTGCAAAAAAACATTGACAAACGCATTCAACAAATGTTTACAAGATAAAAAAATATTAGCAAAGTAGGGGAAAGTCGGGTAATCCCGATACGCGGGTTAATCCCGAAAACAGGATTTTTTACGCTGATATTGCGAATACGAAAGGAGGTAGACCGTGTTACCACCCTATGGTGTTAGCTGCCTGTGGACTTAATTCAAATGTAAAACCTGACCAATAATGGAAATCTCGCACATTCTCGCGAGAATTACAAAAAAAACACTTTTAGTGAAAATTAATATTCAGAATGTTCTCTTTTGGATGCATATCAGTCTACTAAGAAGGAGAGAGACAGGGTTTATAGTTAAACCGGCCAAGGTCCTTCCAATTAACACGTAAGTGACCCAAGGGGTTTTCACTCC